>QANY01011217.1:274276-384718 GCA_003255025.1 Datisca glomerata | reverse complement strand
ATAGTATATCTGACTTTAAGTTAAACGTGACCACTATCCGTCAATGAACATCATGATAAATTCATTAATGTTTTGTGCATGATTCTAATTGATGTGGTGCCGGTTGTGCATGCTACTTTGTTCGTCTCCACTCCTATTCATCAATCTCTCTCTCTTTCCTTTTTAAGTAGATAATTAACTAATATTCTTATTACTGTGACTGGTCTTTCAAACCTTCTTTACGTACTCGTTATTTGAGTTTAAAGGTAAACTTTGATTTATGGTTTTGACACGATTTTGCAACTATAAAGCAGGGTAAATAATAGCTTATTGTCTTCTATGAGACGTGCAAATATGCTAGTTTGCTGTCTTGAGTACTTTTATAAGTTTGGGATTCAAGATTCTCTCGTATTTCATGAACATGAAAAAATCTTATTAATTCTGGACTGTCATCTCAAGAATGAACAATCTGAATTTAATCTAACAAAAAATAACATAAAAAAAATAAAATTAAAAAATTAAAAAATATCTTATCATTTCAGTTCAAGCTACAGCGTAACGGTGACCGTCTGTTTTTACACAAACAGTCACGATTTCACAAACAGTTTGAGGAATCTATTTCCTAAGTTTGGAGTTTACCATGGCTAATAGCTCAAACGACAGCTTCAACTGATTTTGTCTTCAAATTCTCCACTGATTTCAAAATCCAATAACCATCTTCAAACTTTCTTTTCTTTTATTTAAGTTTCTTTTCGTTTTCCATCTGAGTGGAGAAAAATCATGAAAACTTCTTTAACAAAAGAAACGTCGACAACTTTGGGGCTCTTTTGGAAACTTTCCAGTTGTAGAAGAGGGGACAAACACTGCCGTTTTCTACACACCCAAGTTCTCTTTTCTTTTCTTTTTATCTCTCTTTTTGACCCCTTTTTTCTTTTTTCTTTTCATTTCTATTATTTATTTTTTTACAATTTTTATAACATTCTCTAGTTTTTTATCTCTTGGAATACATGGATTTGAATTTTAATCACCTTTTTCTAGTAATATAGTTGCCAGTTAAAGTAAATTGTTTGATAAATGATTAAAAACATATATCAATTATGTGCTAAATTTGTTTTTCCCCTTTCATTTTGGGTAGTGATTATCAGATTATACCTTTACATTCCAAAAATATATTTTTTTAAATGATGAAGGATTTGAGTAGGAATTTAATTATATTAAAACCATCGTGCCTCCATGAATTGTGTTCAAGTTGATCTCAAAAACTAGATGGCCTAGCTGGCTGTCCTTCTAATCTTTTAAGTATTTTGACTTGTAGGATCCCTTCCATAAGAATCCTAAAACATGTTGCTTTAATCACTTATAATTATATTATTTAAACCTCCACCAAAATCCATTAATGTTGCGAATTTTAGTGACAAGCTTTCTCTTTTTTAATCTACGAAATGAATTCACGTAATGCTTTGTAAAAATAATGACTTATTTTTATTTTTAAATTATCTATAATTAATTTCTAATTCTGATTAAAACATTTACCGATATTCATTACTCATACCAAGATATGAGTAAAATCGTCTCCCAATTAAATTAACCATCTTTGTTGTTAGTATTTATGAAATAAAATTTCATATCACATTCTTCTATATTAGTTTTTAAAATGTGCGCTGCACACAATTAATAAATATTTAACTGAAGTGATGTCTTAAAATAAATATGTAATAGTTATATAGGTGCAAAAAGAAAAGATTAAAAAAATTCAATGTTCGTAAAAATATATTATACTTTATTCAAATATACGTAGTTGTTTCATGATTACACTTTTTCTAATTACATGTTTTAACTTATAAAATTTAAATTTGATTATTTTTCACAAGTTTTACACGGGTTTTATTTTCATTTCGTAGATTTTAAGATATCTTATATTAATACATTTACGTTTTTCAATCAATTATATCAAAAGAAAAAATTAATGCAGTCTAACAAACGATGATATAAGAAGTAATTAAAAATAAATAAATAAACAATGCGTTACTAAAATATTATTCAAAATGTTGTATAAATTTTAAAAACTCACAAGACAATTTTAAAAATAGTTTAGACAACAGTCCAAAAGAATTAAAATCACCATTAATCATTTAGTTTAAATCTGTTAATATTTAGACTTAGTATTTATGAATGACAATTAAAAAATTTCATAAAATAGTGACGATTTTTTGTCCGAAATATTTCTGACTTGTTTGTCTTATTTATCTATACTATGATATAAATATTAAAAGATTTCTTATCATAAGAAAACGTGAGTAGAAATAGTATTTTAAATATTGTTATTGAAATCGATTTGGCGACCAAAGATCTACATTGGGCGGTAATTAACTTGAGGTCAATTTTCCCACGAAATATCTACTAATTACTATTATAAAAAAATTATTAATGTGTTGTTGCTCAAGCCAGACAATAGTTGCACCGTACAAATCAATGACATGTAGATATAGTTTGAAATTCAACATTTGTAATGCGTTTATACATTAGTCTTGCAAGTTTAATTTAACGTAAAACGCATTTTTGATCCTTTATGTTTAATTTTATTTCTACTTTAGTCTTGCAAGTTTAATTGTTTTGTCAAATTATTGAATAATTTAAAATGTCCTAATCATGTCCTTTTGATTAAGCTCCAAATCAAGGAAACAATTTGTGTTTATGATAACAATGACTTCTATAATTAAATACTAGTGTCTTTCTGTTGTCTCACAGGTTGTTAGGTATCTTGAAGAATTTACCAAGCTTGAAATCGTTATCTTTTTTTAATATCTCTTATGAATTTTCAAGCTTCTCATATTTACCAGGAAGTTAATCAGGTTACAAACGCTCTTGCTACGTATGCTAATTTTATGGGCTCGGCTACATAGTGGTTCAATGTTCCAGATTTCTGTAATAATTTATTGGAAATGATTTAGCTAGACATTCATCTTATCGCTTTAAATAATTCTCTTATATTTTTTGGAATATGTAAGCTCTCTAAATTTTAGGTCTGCGTGCTCAGTTTTAGTTCTTTTTGATATTTGAGGTGAACGTTTATGTTTTTTTTTACTTCCATTAATATATAATATATGAATACTGCTTGAAAATTTTTATAACACATGATTGTAAATAATGTTTTTTTTTCTTAGGTCAGCGTGTAAACTGTAATGCTTAGTTACATTTATCATGTGTTTTCTAGGTTAGTGTTTTGGTTCATTGGGGTTAGTTGTACAAAGTGTTTAGGTATTGCCTTATGTCTCTCAAGGCTATTTATATGCTTATGCTCACTGTATGAGGTTAATCAATCAATATAATTCTACATGATTATTCTTCTCTCGAGCACTGCTTCTCCTTCTTTTTTCAGTTTCTTTCATCTCTCTTTCAATCTTCCTTCTTTCCTTTTAATTCTTCATGATATCAAAGCCACAAAAAACTCACGTCAATGGCTTCAAATTCTTCTTCCACTTCTCAAAATACTATGCGCAATACTGCCAATGACGTAGCCAATTCTCAACTCCATTCTCTCATCTTTCTCGTATCTAATATCTACAACTTGATTTCCATTCGTCTGGACTCCTCTAAATGCATCCTCTGAAGTATCACGTCACCTCAATTCTCAAGGCTCACTCAGTGTTTGGCTACATTGATGGATCTGTAACTTGTCCAAACAGGTTTCTTGCCAATGATGAAGGGGAGCTTACCATCAATCTTGATTCAAAATTTGATCTTTGGACAGCTCATGATCAAGCCCTCATCACCTTCATCAATGCCACCTTATCTCCCATAGCGTTATCTTATGTGGTAGGCTGCAGGACATCAAGAGAGGTCTGGAACTCCATTGAAGTGAGGTTTTCCTCCATCTCAAGATCCAACATTCTCCAACTAAAATCCAATATTCAATCAGTAACCAAGGAGAGCAATGAGAATCTTGATTCCTATTATTCAACGGATCAAAAGAGTAAAAGACAAACTTGCTACTGTGTCTATCACACTCGAGGAGGAAGATGTTCTCATATATACTCTCAATGGGCTAGCAAGTGAACACACTGTTGTGAGAACATCCATCAGAACTAGGGTTGAAGCAATGTCCCTCGAGGAGCTCCATGTCCTTCTGAAATCTGAAGAACAATTTCTTGAGTCTCAACAGAAGCAACATGAAAACTTGCTTCAAACCACTGCACTTGTGGCTACACAAAACAATAATTGTTAAAGAGGTAAAAATAGAGGAAGGAACTTTAGATCCTTCAAAAGATGAGGCAGATTCAACAATGGTAGGTTCAATTCTGGCAGAGGAAGGAATTCATACAACAATCAAGGTTCTTTCTCATCAATCCTTAGTGCTTCTCCATCTTCTCAGAGTTCTCAAACTCATTTTAAAGGAGACATTTCCTACAATCAAGATGCTAGTCATGGTCTTTAAGGCTCTCAATAATACAATGCAAAATCTGGCAAAGACCTAGACATTCTATAGTTGATTGCTACCATCGTATGAACTATTCTTTTCAGGGTAAGAACCCACATGCACACCGGCTGCCATGGTTACCATGACCTCTTCTCTTACACACTTGAGTCAGAGGTTTAGTTAACTGACAATGGATGCAACTCCCACCTCACACTAGAGCTAAGTAATATCCTTTCTCTTTTTTAATACAATGGTGATGAGAGTGTGGCTATTAGAAATGGACAAGTCTTACCAATAATACATTCAGGTTCAGATGTTTTAAACACTTCTTCTCAAGAATTAGCTTCTCTAATTCTTTTTCTTGTATCTATACTAGTTGTCTATATAGCAAAATGTTCAAGTTACCTTTCACCTTATCGCAATCATTTTTCTTATGGCACTGAGATTTGA
Organism: Datisca glomerata; assembly: GCA_003255025.1. NCBI lineage: Eukaryota > Viridiplantae > Streptophyta > Magnoliopsida > Cucurbitales > Datiscaceae > Datisca > Datisca glomerata. Next base: position 379,872 of record QANY01011217.1, on the reverse strand, counting down.
AGTCTCATCTATTTTCAAAATTTTATGCCCTTTGTTGAAAAACTTCTTTCACAACCTATTAGGACCTTAAAAATTGATGGAGGTGGAAAGTACCCTAGTCTATCCTTTAAGTCCTTTATGTAATCTCATGAAATTTCTCATCATAAATCATGTCCTTATACTCCTGAACAAAATATGATTGCAAAAAGGAAAAATTGGCATATTGTTGAGACTGCTTTGGTTGTTCTTCTTATTGCTTCTCTCCCTCTTCAATTCTGGTTTAATGCATTTTCTACTGTTGTATTTTTAATTAACAGGATGCATTCACCCTCTTTAAATAACAAATCTCCTTATGAATTACTATTTGAGACTCCTCCTGACTATATTTATCTTAGAATATTTGGTTGTGCATGTTATCCTTACATTAAACTTTATAATTCTAATAAATTACATTACAAAGGATACCTATGTTATGATCTGGACTCTGGTAAGACCTATACATCTAGACACGATATGTTTGATGAAACTCTCTTTCCTTATGCTAAATTAGCTGAGAAAATTACTGATGCTTGTCTTACATCTAATTCTGCTAAAAACAATGTTAACTCTATGGCATGTCTTCTCCTATTGCATACTAGATCCTACATATGTTGCTTTTCAAACTGATCCTTCTCTTACTGATGTTAATACTATGCATGATGTCATTGACTCTCACAATTTGGTTCAACATGATTTAGCTCCTCATTCACTTGCCTCTTCTGTACATTTACCTGATATCTCTAATACTCTTCATATTGATCAGAATATCGATTATGCTTCATAGTAGAAATATCATAGTAGAAACTAACAAAACAATCTAATTATAATATTTTAAATTATTTAGCCTTGATTGACAAATAACTAATGACAAAAACAAATTTTAGTGATTAAATTGAGAATAAAATTAATAACAGAGACAATATGGTGGTCTTTTGGTGCATGTTGGTGGTGACGAATGAAGTAGGTATTGTAGACTAATTGGAAATCTTGAAATTTAATTAGATGGTTTAAGTATCAATTGAACAATGAATTTGAAAAATGCTTAGAGCTTAATGACAAGGAAAGGGTCATTTTCAATCAAAGGTTAGAGGTGGGGTTAACTTGTTTCTCACCATAAATTGCTTGCCTTTTTATATTTAGGTGTGTTTGGTTGATTGTTTGCTTACTATTATGCTCATTTTTTCGTACCTATTAACCCCCAAAATTCAACGACTCCAATTCCACTTGCCTCTTTTGAATTTGACAAGGTGTTTTACTTAATCAAAGCGTTTCAAATATTTTGGAAAAAGAGATTAGCAGTTCTCTTTTTTTTTCTGACACACCAAGTGATATACAGTATATAAGTGAATGTAAGTTTGTCTAACTTGGACTAATTCTCTATAAAAATGAACGAGAGATTATCCCAAATATCAGCATTTCTTCTAAAATAATTAATTCCGTTCTCATGACATTACTTTTGCTTAATGGATACATGAACGTTACCCAATTTAAATATCACCATACGTCACTTATCTAATGATCTGTAATATATATATAAATGACTCCAAAAGCTTATTCTCTCACATTTCATCAAATCTCTCTTACCATCATCAACAGGCTACATGACCATGGCATTCTCCTAATTGTGAATTGTTACCTAAATAAAGATGTCATATTTATTTTTTTTAAAAGAAAGAAAGAAAAATTCTATTGGTCGCCAAAGATCAATTCAATAAATTAATGCAAGTAGAATAAATGGTTTATGGAAATTAATATGTTTGTTTATGTTACCAATATATTGCTTGTGTTGTTCATGAAATTCAATCATTTTTCTTTTCTTTTTTTTGCATAAAATTTTCAAAAGAGTGACATCAAAGATTAAAAATTATTGTGAGAGTTTTCAATCATATTCAGATAATTATATTAAATATCATAAAAAAAACTCTTTGCATCAGTGTATTGCTTAATGCTTTAAAATATTATTATAATTTTAGAAAAAGAAAAATAGTGAACCCAAAAAATATATATATATATATATAAGAAGATAACATGAGATGGTGCTACACCTGTACATTGATAATTGATGTCGTGAATTTAAATCATGTTATTTTCGATCTCACTTTCATGGAAGACAAAAATAAACGGAAATTACTTAAAGTTTTAACATATTGAAACAACAATGAAATGTTTGAAGTAATGTCAAGTTATAACTTGAATGAACTCGACCTAAACCCCTTCTTTACTCTAATAGCCCACAGAATAAGGCAATGGAAGCCATCTATAGCAAGTGACACCTAATCTCTATAATTAATTAAGCTTCAATTACCCCTTTGTTTATACAATGTCTTATTTTGGACCGTTTCTTGTCAAATTTGACACACCACAGCTTTTAAAAGACTGTTCATCATTGCTCTTTTTTTACGTTATCAAATTTGAGCCCTCTCAAGTCTTACTCAAACTGGTCTACCCACGTGGCTTTTCATAATTTATAGGACTTTTTTAATTGATTTGGACGTGAAATTATGGGTTAAATACATGTCATCTATCTTAACTATATAAGTAATTAAATAAGTATAATTAGATATTTATTTTAAGAGATTAGATCAAAATTACGACGTGACATTTTTTTGCTACATCTAATCATCTTGATTGTGTCCATTGGAACAGATTTTTTTATAGTTGTTAGCTAATAGATGAGTCATGATCAGATTGTTCAGTCAGATTTGAATGGATCAGATTTAATTTAACTATTTTTATATTAAAATATTAATATTTTTTTTATTTTTTCTTAACATATTTAATTGAGGGCATTGGGGCTCTCACCATCATAAGAAAATTTGTAAGAGTAAATCATAATAGTGCATTAACGTTTATTTAGAGTCGGATAAAGTTTATAATCTTTTTTTCAAACAATCAGATAAATAATGCAATGATCATAAATTAAAATAATGTGTTTATTAACTACTAGGAATCTCAGGAATATTTGGATGATGGAAGATGGTTTGTGTTTACTAATAAAAAATTAAAATAAAGTTACATGATATTATTAAAATGTTCATTCAAGTAAAATGAGTATCGTTAAATTCTATGCTATAAGATTTTGAGAGCATATTAGACTTTTCATAGTATATTCCAAATGACTTAGCAATGTGAAATTTCAATATTTAACTATTTGCTAGGAATCACAAAACAACAGTTAATGGAATCAACCTTGGTCGAAGTTATAGACCGCATAGAATGACATTCCAAAATCGTAGTAAACAATCAAAATGACCAAATGAAATCGGATTCGTGTAATCTCTTTTTATAAGAATCAAATAAATGTGTCATAAGATCCGACTTGTCAATTGTTAGGATGCAAAAATTTGATGTGGATCGTTCGTTGTGATCTGGACATCTCAGATCGATTGAATCAAAATCAGAAAAAGTAAAAAAAAATCTTTTACCTTACACTTGACAATTAGAGGAGATAGAAACCATCAAGATCTGAACAGACGACCTAATCTCCATCAATCGTCTTCTGCCTTTGGCTTTGCCAACGACAAAATATTAGTTTCTTAAAATGTATGCTTGTTGTTAATATAGTTGTTAAAGTTTTGATTTTGTCAATTTACTCATTAAACATAGTAACACACAAAGCAATTAACTTAACTCATTGGCATCTATTGATTGTTTTTTATGTTATTCACACGACTTATACATGATTTACTTATGCAAATGTCGGTTTCTCATTCAAAAAATAAGAAACTCAATGTTTTTTCCCTAATTTCCAACAAATGGATGGCATCGGTAAAATTAAAACTTCAAGAATCAGAGTGACAATTAATATTAGTGGTTTAATATTATTAATTTACCCAAATATTAATTACTATTAAAATTATATTTTATTCAGTAGATTATTCTATAGACTGGAGAGAGAACCCAGTAATTTACTCTTACACTACTTGCGTGGGGAAAAACACACGGTCAGCTCTAAAACAACAGAGGAAGTTAAAGTAATTGACGCTTGCTACGTATTTGTTAATGACAGTAAAATTAGTTAAATCAGAATGGGGGTGAAAGTGATGAATTTACAAGGAATAGATGACAAATCGACAAGCCAGAATACCCTCTCCAAATCCACATTAAACCACCAGGCACCAACCCCATGTCTCTGTAATACAAATATACCCAATAAAAATCTCTCTTTTTGCCCCTTCCCTGCAGGGGATGTTCGTCTTACACAATACAGTCTCTCTCTCTCTCTCTCTCTCTCTCTCTCTCTCTCTCACACACACACACACACACACACACAGCATATAAAACTTGAGCAGTTTTCTTTTCTGGGTCAGTTCACAAAGTGAATACAGATCGTAGTATTTGATTTGGTTTAGTTTTACTGAAGCTTTTCTCTGTTCTGGGATTCCTTTCTCTCACTCCCATTCCTCGAATCTCACTCCAAAAATAGCATCTTTTTTTTCTTGCTTCCTCACAGCATTCTCAGGCTTTCGTTCTTTTTGTGAATTTCAGCCAATCTGTATTGTACTCGTCAAATCCAATATTCCTCGTTTGGCAAGGTAATCTCTAAGTTCGTATTCATTTTGGTCAATGCTATTTCAGTTTTTTTAAAATCAAATTTTTTTTTTCACTTTATCTGTTGGGTTTGTGTGTACGTGAAGAAATGTTAATTCTTTAATTCTTTTTGCTTACATTCTCTGTAATGTTTACTCCTATACATCAATCTGTTGCCAGGCTTGCTTTTTCTTACCCACTGTTTGGTTGCAGAGAAAACTAAGAAATTGGTTTTTTTTCTCAAACTCAAATGCTGGCTTTAGGCTTGCTCAACTTTTTATATTTTTCTGGGTTTTCTCTTTGGTCTTTAAGTTCGTTTTCTTCATTTCCCTGCTTTTTCTCAGCACCAGACTTTCCATAATTGGATAATTTGTTCCCAACACATGTCTCTGGATTTGATCCTGCCTTTGACTTCATTTTCAATCCCTGTAAAAATTGAGGCTTTTCTAGTACCAGATTTAGTGATGAGGATATATCATATTGAAAATTCAATTTAAAGGAGATGCAAGACGTACGCTGAAACTGCATTTTAGCTTGTTCGCTTGATTTTATCATTCTTATTTTAAAGTATTAAATAGAAAAAAAAAAGTAAACTTCAGTTTTTTTCATGAGGTCATGCTTGATGCTTATCTAGTGTGAATTGCCTCTTCAGAAGAATCATTCGATGCTTTTATTGAATTTTCATTTTTAAAAGTCTTCTCTTTGAATTACATATTCTTTCTTCTGCACATTATGTGATTTTGATGTAATTTAGTTGACTTTCATTATCCAATATGAATAACTGGCTTTTGAATTTTCAACTCCATTGGTTAATGGTAGACTATGGATGATATGAACCGACCGCACATTCATCGAAGAGTGTCTTTTTGCAGGTTGGTAATGGATTGGACATTGAATAGGGAAAAGAAAAGTATACGAAAGAGGAGATGAAAGGGGAGTCGTCGGGGCTGATCATCGGGATTTCAATAGGAGTAGTGATTGGGGTTCTTTTAGCAATTTCCGGGCTATTCTGTTTTAGATATCACAGGAAAAGATCACAGATCGGGAACAGCAGTTCCCGGAGGGCGACCACTGTACCTATCCGTACCAACGGTGCTGATTCTTGTACTATTTTATCAGATTCAACGTTAGGACCAGATCAAGAATCACCTAGGAAGTCTGGTTGGAATGGCATGTCCTTTTGGATTGAAGGATTCAAGAAAAGTAATGTGGTCTCTGCATCTGGCATACTCGAGTATTCTTACAAGTACGTTATTATCGAATAGTCCCGTTTGATTTTGACTTTGCTTGATTATTTTGTTTGCTCAATAAGGGAAATTTCTTTCAAACTAGCTGATGCCTTTGATTCAAAATTTGATTTTCTGCTGCGGAACCTGATAGTTTTCCTTTTCGAGGCGATTAAAAAGTAGTTTTTGATGATTTTAATGGAAAATAAGGAATATAAGAATGAAAGCAACTAAGTTTCGGTTTTTAAATTTTCTGCTCATGATGTGGATACAGGGATTTGCAGAAAGCAACATATAATTTTACAACGGTAATAGGACAAGGGGCTTTTGGTCCTGTTTATAAAGCTCAGATGTCAACTGGTGAGACTATTGCTGTTAAAGTGCTTGCTACTGATTCTAAACAAGGCGAGAAGGAGTTTCAAACGGAGGTAACGATTTATTATCTAACTTACTTCACGCTTTCTTTAAATTTTTCGTGCATAATGCATTGACAATCTTAACACAAAAGAGTGAAAGCAAAGGAAAAAAAATCATGATAATAATATATCATATGATATGAACGGTAGATACAATTTACAAGCCGTCCCTTAAAAGAATTTTCTCATTTTCGCCTTAGATTGGCATCACTATCATGCATTTTATATAGCTTCTTTATCCGGGATTGCTTAGTGAATGTTAACAATTCTTCAGGTTATGTTACTTGGAAGGCTGCATCACCGGAACCTCGTGAATTTGGTCGGATATTGTGCTGAAAAAGGCCAGCATATCCTTGTATATGTCTACATGAGTAAAGGCAGCTTGGCTTCTCATTTGTACAGTAAGCTTCAAACTACAGTCAAACTCTAATTACATTCTATAACAATATACACACACGAAAAGTGACAACAATTTTCTCCATGTAGATGAAAAATATGAGGCGTTGAGTTGGGATTTACGGGTTCGCATAGCTTTAGACATAGCAAGGGGCTTGGAATATCTTCATGATGGTGTAAGTTGTCATATACTTCCCTTTTGTGCAGTCATGTTCGCTCATATGATTCATTCTTAACAGTCTTTGTATGATGTTATTACTACAGGCAGTTCCTCCGGTAATACACCGTGATATCAAGTCTTCAAACATCCTGTTGGACCAGTCTATGAGAGCCAGGGTATTTATCTATTTTATCACTTGTAGCTTTTTATCATTTATATATATAACACGTTACTAAAAGTAGTTTTGGGGGGTGAGCAGGTGGCGGATTTTGGGCTGTCGAGGGAAGAGATGGTAGATAGTCATGCAGTGAATATAAGGGGAACTTTTGGGTATCTCGACCCTGAATATGTATCCACAAGAGTTTTCACCAAGAAGAGTGATGTTTACAGCTTTGGGGTGTTGCTCTTTGAGCTTATGGCTGGCAGAAATCCTCAACAAGGTCTAATGGAATATGTTGAGCTTGTAAGATTCATCTCTCTCTCTCTCTCTCTCTCTCTCTCTCTCTCTCTCTCTCTCTCTCTCATTCTATATATATATATTGAATTGCAAAAAGGTTTATTTCTATCTATAGATGTTTTTGGCAATGCTCCCTTGATTTTTACACAAAAAGAAATAGGATAAATAGCAAAAACATCTCTTGCATTTTGACTGTCTTGTAATCAGACCCCGCACACAATTTTTTTGGCTAACTTAGTCCATGTACTTGAGTTTTTCTCCAATAAAGCCTCCCTTTGCACAAAATCTGCTATACTTAGTGTCTTTACCTGCACCATTTACATGTGTTTCCTTGTTCAAAATGTTTCTCCGCTTCCACTACCTTGTGTATTAAAATTGGTGTGACGTATTAGATAGATTAAGTTTTGGCTTTGTTGAGTATGTTACTGAAAGACTTTCAATTATCAGTACAAAGTTACGAAGTTACTAATTCAATTTTTTATCAAATGATTTGTTTAGTATTCGTATCACGCTAAATGCATCTTTTTAGGGAGAGGCATCAAAACTAGCAGATTTTGTTCAACAAGTGATTTGATTAGGAGAAAAAAGAGATGATCTCTGTATTATTGATGAACACTTAGCATAAATTTAATGTCTTGTTAGAAAAAATATATTAGCTTAAGACAGGTAAGTTGACATGGCGTTTCAAGTTCTCTTCGTTTGCTCGATCTTTCTTTAAGTTCTACGAAAGCCCTTCTACCCTGACTAGTTGAATTATATGGTGATGAGCAGGCGGCAATGGATTCAGATGGGAAAGGTGGGTGGGAAGAAATCGTGGATTCCCGCCTAGAAGGCAACTTTGACGTGCAGGAGTTGAATCATGTTGCAGCTCTTTCATACAAGTGCATCAACCGTAACCCGAGAAAACGGCCTACCATGAGAGACATTGTGCAAGTGCTGTCCCGGGTGTTAAAATCCAGGCCCAACGGTAAGCATCATGGTAAGTCGTTATCAGCTGCTACAGATGATCTTGCCATTGACATGGATCAATTAGAAGGTAAGAGTCCAATGAGTAAGCATAGGAGAGACGAGTCTGCTGACAGTACGGCCGATACTTGTGAAGTTTAGATGATACTGGTTTTCGCGTTTTCTATTCATTTCCTCCATACCTTGTTCCTTCATACTCACACTGTTTAAAAGTGATGAAAAATCTGATCTTTTTTGTGATTTTATGTAACATTGTTGATCTTCTTCCTCCGATCATCTCAACGTTTGTATATTTATACCTCTCGGATATGAAAATGAAAATGATTCTTGTTCTGTATATCACGTCCTTTCTTGTAATGCACACAATTGGATTCTGATTTTCTGTTCTTCCATTGTTGTAGAGGGCATTTTTATTTACTTTGTGCTTGATATTTATTGAGATCTCTACGATGCAATTGTCAATTTTTAAAGATCAGAATCCTTTGTTCTGACGAATAGTTTTTTTTTTTATCAGAATCATCTGTTGTTCTAACGAATATTTTTTTTAGATCAGAATCCTCTATTTTTCTGATGAATAATAAAATGTAGTTCAGAGTGTCCGACCTTCCATTTTATAATGTACAGTTCGATGCATTCAATTAGGATTCCACTATATTTTTCATTACCTAGTTTGAAAATTGATTTACGGTGGAGACGGACTTACTGCACCCACTGACAGAGGATCTGAATCCAACTTTTCAATCTTGGAGGACCACTTTACCCTCCCTCTCTCTCTTCTCTCTCTTTTTAAATGAAATTTGTTGAGGTTGTAGTATTCCCACCAAGGAAAATGACATGCATGGAATCACTTGAGATATTTCTCCTAAGAATCTAAGACTCTGTTTGGATTATGAAAAATACAAGGACAGCAAAAATGAAAAAAAAAAGTGGAAGAACTTGTTTTCTATTACCATTTTCCTTTTGCAATGACTCCAAACAATAGAAAGAATAATCTTATATAATTATTTTACCTTTCTCTCATAATTTTCGAGATTCAAACACAGCCTGATGAAAGTCAAGTAAACATTGAACAATAAACTCAGAGGCGGATGGTCGAATATGTAGTAATGGAAATGGGTTTAAGCTGTTGAGAGGATTTAATGATGAGCGGTAGAGCAGAGGAACAAATATCAGCAAGGGGACTTGAAGTAGGTACTGTGGATATATTTATGGAATGGAACTTCAATTCTGTATTGGGCTTTGGGACCAAAATGATAAACACTGACAATGATGTATTGCTGTCTAGGTATATCAATGAGATTATAGTAATTTTATCAATTACATTGTTTGTGAAAAAGTAGAGAATCTCATGATAAAATATAAGACTAACTATATTACAATTTGAACGAAATAAAAGAGTTTTCATTCTTATATTTTGAACAAAAAATTAACGTTGTTTTGTAAAGGTATGGATTGTATGTATGTTACATGGATAACAGAAACAATTAACAAATGATTATAGTTACTAACGATTTAACAATTCAGAGAGAGAATAAATTCACAAAACCGAAACTTCAGACAAATAAATTTTAAGGGTGTAAAATGTATTGTACCCTAATAATTTAGACAAACAAAATGAAGTTATATAAATTTCATTTAGCCAATAATACCCTACAAAGAATGCAATTGAATAAACTCATAATTTGAAGTCTATCTAATAGGAAAAGAAGAATTCAAATGCACAAAGGTTGAGTTTTCAAAACAAGAACACTAATCAAAGAACAAGACTAACTATATTACATATGAATCTTAATTGGAATTAGAATAAAAATAGAAGTAAAACAAGGGTTGGCAAGTGGTGTGGCCCAACTAGATAAAGAGTCTAAGTCAAAGAAGATGAGTAATTCGTACTTGAAAAAATATTATGATTTGGCCTCATCTTCTCTCTCTCAAACGACTACCCTTCCATTCTAACATTTATGAGCTACATGTGCTAGAGAGCTTCACTTGTCACTCTGATGCTACAATAAGACAATGATTTCATTAAGCTACACTGCATCCCCCACCTCCCCCTACTTGCCTTGGGTATTTAACTGAGCTTCATTATGACTTCTTATACTAAATGGTTCGTTTTCCATAACATAAATACACAGACATTATGCTGACAAGACCCCTCATGAGTAAAAAATGAAAGTCTACTCTTTTGATTCTTTTTCTGTTAAATCATGATCCTAGTCTTCTAATGTTAAGATTAACAGTGGTTAGTTGTTAGATCGCAGTCAAACATATTATTTTTGCTGGATCCAATCTAACAAACCCAAATTCAATCAGAAAAAAAAATTTAAGAGGCAAACTTAGTATTTTTTCTGGTAAAAAACAATTTTTTTTTATTTTCCAGAGAGGTCCATTTATAGAAATATTCCATAAATATACTTGTGTGGAAATATTGCCACACGTCAATTGTTACCATACATGCTGCGTAACTCATCCGGAGTTGAATTATTTTTCAATGATTGATCGTCTAGTTCTCCTCAAGGGCTGTTAAACTTAATAGAGATATAAGAAGAACTTGTTTTGCTAATTGTACTCTTGATCTGTTCTGTTTCATTGTTGAGGAATGAGGAGAGAGTATGTTAAACAACCTAGGAATTGTTCTTACTTGATCTAATACTGAAAACAATATCGATGTTTCTTATGTCTATTACGTATAAGAACTTGAGGATTCAACAAATAATCGAAAACATCATGATTTACAAATGACCACAAAACAAGGAAGAAGAGCTTGAGGATTCAACAAATAAAGCTCCTCAACGTTAGAGTAAACACCAACTTTCCCAGCCAATGAATCAAACCCAAATTGACAAGCAATTTCTTGTATGTTCTCCAATGACTTATGAACTCTCCCAGCAATCACTCTGCACACTATCAGAGCCTTCCTCACACGTTCATTTCCTTGATCTTCAATTTCTTCAAAGGCTTTGTCACTTGTTGAAGTTGTGAATACTCCTATCCCTTCCTTCATCTCCGTCTTTGTCGAGAACCCGTTTCGTATAATCCGACAAACGCAGCATTGTTCCGATGTGCATAGACATGAGGAACTGTTTAGGCCGAGCGAGCACGCGACTGTCGTGCCGTAAAACCTTAATAGCTCATTTCCATCGGCAAGGCACCGGGGGTGTTTTTTTGAGAGCTTGTTGGCCTTGATTTTTACCATTTCTCTGTAATCTTCAAATTGAGCAAGCGTCTTTTGCGTGTTGTGAACTTTTAACACTCTGTCGATCCGGCCGGAATGGCTGTCGGACTTTAGTAAGCTCGTACGGCATATTATTTCGACGATTTTTCTGGACGAATCGCCTTCCACAAGTTCAGTAACTGTCCAAGAAAGAGTACAATTTAGCTGCTAAAATCTAGAAAATTTAAATATCTGAGCTGAAATCATAATTGACAATAGCATTCAATGGATTGTTTGAGTGAAATATGTGATTACCAGCGTGCTTGGACAAATGATGAGCTTCAGCAGCATCCCATTTGCTAAACTCTTCACCACATTTGTGACAACTAATTCTACAAAAATACCCATTTTCCCCATCATAATTCTTCTCCATTAGACTCCTTTTCCCTGACTCAATTCTACTTCTTACACTTCTTCTTCCATATTTACCATAATCCACAATGGAGCCTTCTCTTTCAGACCCAACAAAAGCAGCGTTTCTCTTTGTGAGCTGTCCTTCAGGGCCAGGTGTGCCTGGCCTTAGTGTACCTACAAAGGTTGAACGTTCACCGCCGCCACCTCCAGTTCCCGTGATTTTGAGCTCACACCTTGAATTGCTCAAGATTACTTCATGGGTAATTGGATTTAAGAACTCACTGCTTCCGATTGATCTTGGGCTGCAAATGGGTGGCTTTTGTAAGTGTCTTTTGCTTCCATGGATGACATCTTTAAGATTTGCAATTGATCTTGAACAGCCTGATCTTCCTGCTTTTTTGGTCAAGATTGTGGTAAGATATCTGCTTGATTTTGGATCATGAACATCTGAGGGTTCTGATTTGCAGTCCATGGATTTCATTAGTGAAAACCATACTGCTGTCATATTTTCCCTGATTTTCTCTCGTTTTCCCGGGAAAAATTATGGCTCCAAAAATGCTTCAAAAGCACATCACTTTCTACTCCTTTTTTCTTGTATTAAAGCTGAAAAAGAACAATACGTTTCCTTCAATGCAGAACCCATTTCCTTGAATTTTCGTTTCCTGTAATAGAAACCCACAAATTTTCCCACAACCCAAACAAACACAAATAATCAAATGAATTTTTTTCTGAAAACACCCATTAAGCAGCATCACATGAAGGACTATTGAAGTTTCAGTAGAAAAAGAGCATAAAGGCCAGGGGAAGGGGGAGGAAGTTGAACTGGAGAAAGGTTATAAAGCAAAAGATGTGTAAAGGAAATTGGCTCTTGGTCTTTGGGGAACAAGATAATCAACTTGTTAAATACTTGTCAATGACACTAATAAATGACAGTTTTTTTGGAGTAAAAACCAGAAAACGACTATTGCAGTCGGCGATGATAAATTCCCATTGGTCATTAGATGTAAATCCCTTTTCCCAAACGGCCAAACTGTTTAACGCCCAGTAGGAACTGAGAGATGATCTAATCCTTGAATCATATTATGTGAAATTCAATTAGAATTGATTTAAAAGGTGATCACAACTTTAACACCGGTACTGTCTAATACCATAATATGACGTTTCATGTTTTCATATTTTTAAAGCATAAGTGATAACAATTAAGGTTAGCTCAGTCGGTGGACTCTCTCCTTAGTTCGCCTTCTTCGGTTCCTTGTTTGAGTCTTGGTAACAGTACAATTCCCCTCTCTATCTCAAATCCGTTTCATTTCCTATTTTTGTGGATTGTTCCAAAACTAAGTAGACACGGGATTTTTGTTTGAGATTATGTGACTTCTAGGATTTACCTTCTGTAAAAATTTGTTTGTTTAATTCCAGATAACCTGTTTGAATTCTAAGAATCTCCATGATTCATATATTACTAGATCTCTTCAATGTAATTGGTCCCTCTCAAACCCCACAATTTTTGTAGTGGTGGTTAGTTTGTTTGTGTTTATGAGGCTTTGTTCTCTTGACTTGTTTTTTGTTTGTCTCATGTAATATGCCCCTCGTATAATTGTAAATATTTTTAGTTATACTAAAAATTTAGTTATGGGAGAAAGTAATTTGTAGAATTGACAACAAAAAGGACAGAAAGGTTATGGAGTTGATTGCACAAAGCGAAAAGTATTAAGGATAAATATAGCAGAAGTTTGTTTACTACAAAATAACACTGCAATTTCATGAGTTAAATTACAATTTCATGAGATTGGACCTGAAGTATGATTTCGTACCTTAGGCCAATCACCAAGTCCATGAAGTCATGCTTGGGCCCATCATCAGCCCTCAACTCTAATGTACCAAATAGCTGATGAAATGAGTTAGCACATAGTCTTGCTAAGACACTATGATTTCAAGTGACATTATCTTAACTTTCCATAGAATTAGATGTATCACACGTGCGCTTGTGTTATGTACTTTTAATTAAAATTATTTAAAATCTCACAGAACAACTCATACATGAATTTATCTGAGTTTTACTCAAGTGTAATTGTATATTAGAATTAAAAGATATTTGTGATAATTATAAGATGCGAAGATACACGTTTTCTAATAGATATAATTTTTCATAAAAAATTTAAATATTTATTTTTAATGAAAATACATTATTCAAATTAAAATAATGCAACTCTTTATTACCAATAATAGTACGCCAGATTTCAATGTAATAGGGTAATATGCGAATAATAAGAAAAATATTAGGTTAGATGCGTCCAATGAAAATTTCTCCAAGATTGTGTCATTTTATATATCATAACAAAAAAATAAAATTTAAATCACACGTGCATTAACAAAAGTTTGCACATGTTGGTTATTTATGTTAAAAGTCAAAAGAGACGAAATTTACAAATATTGAAAAGTTGTATTGAATGAGTATTTTCTTATATACAATATTTCTTGTTCATGTCTTATCTTTCATTCTTCTCTCTTCTTGTGACAGTATGTAATATAATGTTCATTTTTGCTATTCCTCCATTATTTTTTAGTTGAAAAATTAACCAAGTTAAAAGCATATGAGCAACAATTTTATGAATTTTTTACTTCCTTCGACGTTAATGAAAAAGACATAATGTTTTAATACTTGTTAACCGCTATTGATTGAACTATATATATATANGGTAATTGGTTCATTCGGCGGGATAATAGCAATAATAATATTATTGAACAATATTTTTTTCTTTTATACAAATAGTTTATAATTATTTAATTATGGCAATTTTTGGTTTTTACTTTTTTTTTTAACTTTAGATACTTCTTGAACCATAATATGTCTACTTACCCTGGCAGTTTCTTTATTTTTGTCCATTTGAATCAATAATGTACGATAATATATATGTAAAAATATGGAATAAAATTTAGCTTCAAAATTTACTTGAAAAATTCAGAATCATTACAACCAATCAGATATTTAGCAGCATCAAACATTTTTAACATAAGCTTGAGCACGACGGTAAATAATAATAGCACTTAGCAAATATTTTCTAAGCGAAAGAGTTGTGCTTACACATTCACTATGATAATATGACTTCAGATTCACTCGTATGTTTATATAAATATATATAGTTTGAATACAATTTAAACCAGTTATGATGGTCTATGGTTGATTGCCAATCTCATTACCAGTTATGATGATCTATCTCCCTCTCTTTGTCTCTCTAGAAACAATCATTACTCAGATTGATATAAACTTTCTTAATGGGTTTTTTGAAAATTTATTTATTAAGTTTTGTGTAATTATTAACATTGTAACATTGTGAGTGATGTGTTGTGTGGAAGTGTGTGCAAGTTCCCAGGGGAGGAGGAAAGTGTAGTATTAAGCATTACATCACATTTTGAAATAATAATTGTTGGAGTCTATTTTAGAATATCAATCTGATCATCTAAATGCATAACATTCTCAACGATATGTGCTTTGTTATTTCAAACATCATGTTCTTTTTCTCCCATGTGCTTCAATACATGTGTCGAATCGACTTGGATTCTTGATGATTAATTTGAATCTAATAAATTATCTTTTTACCATGAAATTAATTGTCCTTTTACCAACACTAATGTTGCAATTTTTTTCCTAAAAAGAAAAAATAACAGAGAGAAAAAGAAGAAGAAAGAAGTTCAACGCTTTTTCTCGTTTGGTTTCTTACATTAATCATTTCTTTTTTCTATTATTGGTGATATTTTAGTGAGTTGCCGTTATTTTCTTAAAAATCATTTTCAAATTCCATGATATAATTCTTAGAATTGTCACTAATAAACTTGTTTTTTTAATTTTTGGTAGTAATTTAATATTTTAAGAAGTTAAAGACCATTTTCCTTTATTTTAACTCATTTTATTTGGTTTGTAATTACACAATCTCAAAAACATAAATGATCACGCCATCATAATAAATAAGATTGTTTGTTATTTTTCTATGACTGAACAAAATAAATTATTGAATAAAATTTTTATCATACCTTCATAGTGACTTGCTCGATCTTGTAACAAGAATAATAGGACTGTCTTACACATAATATTACAAATCACACCTTTCGCACTCTACCAAATTCCCCCACAAAGTCATGCTTAATATGATAAAATCAAAATATTTGATAAATATGTTTTTACACATCAGACATGCATAAATTTTAATATATTATAATATTGTTTGTAAATAAATGTGATATTTAATTTTGGGATTTTTTCATCATTCCCTTACATCTGAATGCTGAAAGTAGATTTTATACTGATGACAACTCATATTATATCTGTAGAATAAATTGAAACAATAAGTATGTTCAAATAATCAAATAAATGTTAAAAGGTTCAGAAATCTTACCTACAACATTCTTTGTATTTCAGGCCTAATGATTTCATTTTTAATTACATATGACTTTCCTTTATCTATTAAAGTTCCAAACTTTCCAATAAAATAATTGTATAAGGTGCACTTTATTTTGTCACCCTGTAAAGAATATGAGATGAATATCAACGACATCAACTTCATGATTTTAACGTTTCTTATATTATATTCATGTATGTCTCAACCTTACTTTTCTTAAAACATTGGCTTCGATCCTCCATTCCTTTTGGTACACATACAAATCTCATATGAGAACACTCTCCATGGTCATCAACATGCAAAAACCTTGTAGTGAAGTAGAAGTATTGACATTTTATTCAAAAATAGTCATTAAAATTAGTTAAAATTAGAATGCATGATTGGTAATCTTGTTTTTGAGCCATCTCTTAATTTAAATACAAAACCCCAAACAGAGCCTTGTCCTAATTTTCAAGATTTCAACAATAAAGTGTTCTCTCAGAAAAAATTTCAGATCTAATATTTTGTTGTAGTCTCATCAAATAATACATCTTTCTGGTAATATAATTCAAGATAATATGTCCACTGTTGTTCTTTAATGCATAATGAGATGACAGCAATCTCGGACACGCCTTTCATGGTACCCTTGTAAACTAAACTATCAGGAGAGAAGCCAATAATATTGCTGAAATCTTCACAGGCTACTTCAAGTTCTTGTCCGCTGAATCTGTCACCCCCTTCAACAACTCACAATATGTCTGAGATCACAAAAGGTCATAAAAAATCATTCACACAATGTACAAATACATTTACAAAAAAGTAGGGAAAAGAACCGTACCAACATACACTGACACATGGTCCAACCTACTTCTTGATTTCTTCCAGCCCCATGCATGGAATTACAATAGAGGATTTGACGTTCCATCTCCTAATAGCAGTGGAAATAGCAACCAGGAAAAGAGAACCCACTACGGTTCCACTTACTACTTCAAGAGCCAAAAGCCAGGCAGGTTTTGAAGATGCATGATGGTTGAAGACCTAGTCAAAAGGTCGACAATTAGATTTTTTTTTTCAGTTGCAACCTACCATTTGTTGTAACTGTTCACTACTTATTTTAATTTAAAAAAAGTTTTGAAGAATCGGCAATTAGATTTTTCCAAGAATTGAGGACTTGGCAATCATACCTATACGAATGGTAGGTGTGGGGGGAATTTTTTTTTCAAAGTAAACAATTCCTACCTCTTCAAAAGGAAAGAATTAGCGTCTGATTTTGAAGAGCAATGTTATTTGGCTTAACTTGTGATGCATCGTAAGTTTACGTGGCAAAAGCAGATTAGTTGTAATTTTTTAATTTATTAGTATGCACCAATCCGATTGTACCATGTAAACTTGTAATGCATCATAAATTGGGCTAAATTATATTTTTTTATTTTTAAATAGTTAACAAATTTTTTGAACAACTGCAACATAGCATCTGTTACAATTAATCACTAATCATTAGTTGAATTGTTTTTAACCAATCATGAATTGACAATATATAAAATATCTATTTTAAATGAATAACTAAATAAAAAATGTGACCAATCATAAATTGGCATATCTACAATATAAATGGTAATATTGGATTAATAGTGAAATTGAGAGGATATGTGTCTAAGAAAAGTTTCCCATTGATTGTGCTCGTTTACAAAAGTAGTGAAAATGTAAGCCAACCAAAAGAAAATGGGCATGTATTTAAGTGAGGGTATAGTTGTAATTAACTACATATTAATTGGACAGAAATGAAAAAAAAATTCTCACTTGATTGGGCCATGTAATATATTATAGATTTATAACTTTGATAAATAAAAAGAGATGTTCATAAGTTCTTTTATATTCATTGTTTTCTGTTAAATTATTGATCTCATTCTTTTAGTTCAGACATGATGAAAATTTGTTCAATATGTCAAAGTTTTAATTTTTTAGTCGTTGAGATCAAACTTCAATACAAGAAAATCATTAAAGTTGTGAGTTATTACATGCATGTTCTTCTTATTCTTACTAGCGTGTGATATTAATCTTTGAGCATATTTAGAAAATCGATAAGTAGCAATAACATTGGGTTAATAGTAATATTG
Source organism: Datisca glomerata (assembly GCA_003255025.1). NCBI lineage: Eukaryota > Viridiplantae > Streptophyta > Magnoliopsida > Cucurbitales > Datiscaceae > Datisca > Datisca glomerata. The sequence continues at coordinate 361,648 of QANY01011217.1, read as the reverse complement.
TCATATGTCGTACGTCGACCTACTCATAGAAATAGGAATGTCAATGGGACGAGAGGCGGGATGGGGTAGGGGCGGGAAAGCCTCCCCCATCTTCAACCCCACCTCCATATGTCAATCTTAGTAATTCATTATTTTAAGACAAGCGAGTCGGGGATAATGAATTCCTATTAGGGTAGGGTTATTCTAGGGCTCTCCTTCTCTTCTTTTAGGCTTGTATTATGAGTATAATTTCTCAATGTCGGCCTAGGCAATGACAGAGACGAAGAGGATAACAAGGAATGAAGAGATCATGATGACAATAAAAAACAATAGATATGATTTAAGAGAAATATAGGGAAATTGCAACGAACGGGCCAAATTTTTTTGTTGTTTTAAAGTTTGGCCTAAAATTGTTTTGTTTGTAGAAAGGGCGGGGATTTTAATGGTTGTGTCAAATTGGATTTGTGTTTTTACCATGTTATCCTACATTAAATCAGTCATTGATGGTTATCATATAGCTATTGTTCTATTTGGAATTCATCTTACTCTGACAAAAAAACCAGTCATCGATGGTTATCGTTCTCTGTCTCATAATCCTTACCCTCTTCAACTTATCCCATCCTAGGAAGCTTTCCCTTATGGCTCATTTTTATGTTGATTATCCTTGCCCGAATCAAACAACCATTGTTAGGAAGAAAATTAAGATCATAGTGACTATCTGATTTGAGTAAGATATAAACCCTAAAAGAGCAGGCCCCCAACATGCAAGTATCTCACATGTCTTCGTATCTCTAGCCAACAATCCTTTGTTTTTTCTCTCTCGAAGACTCAACAAGCGTAGGTTAAGGGTAACTACGACAAAATATCCTCCACTTCGCACGCAGGTTTCATTTATAATTTGTTCTTTTCTTTAATTTTTTTTTTTCATTTTTAAGTCACAATTTGTCCACAATATTCTTCAAAATATTGTGGATATGGATGAATATAGGGGGTTAATAGACCTCTGAGTTAAGTTCCATTTTGGATTTCATAACATGTATCGACTTTAGTTTCAATGGATTTATAGTGGCAAATGCGCTGTTTAGGTGTGGGAAGATGTTTGGCAATAGAGGAAGGGTTTGTTAAGGGAAGATGTTTGCTAATGGTGAAGAGGTTTGTTGGGTGTGGGTAGAAGTTTGGTAATGATGATTTATATGGTGATTTATTCAGATTTAGGTTTTCAAATTCACACAATGCATACGAAGGTGTGACTGACTTCTTAATTGTATTGATTCAGATGAAGCAACTTCTAATTCGCAATTTATTTCCCTCTCGATTCTCTCTCTATTTTGCTATGATCTTTGAAAACAAAATAGAGTATTTCCTATATTTTACAGATCTAGAATATAGAAAATATATATTATGGTATATAAAAAGATACCAATAAATAAAATATATTGTGATATATAAATATATACTTGTGCATAAAAAATTTATGGATAAAAAATAGCCATTCTTGCAAATAATTTTTTTCAATTACTTATGCTTCAAAAGTGGCATGCTTCCCTAAATGAGTGAGAAAAATAACTTAGTAACTTGTCTTATTTGATGGTTAAGTTAAGGGTAAACTATAGTTTCATCCCCTATAGTTTGTGATAGTTTTTATTTTAGACTCTTTACTTTAAAAATTGACAGAGTAAACCCTACAGTTACTTTTTTCGTTCACGTTAAATCTTCGTAGACCCTCCACTTAAAAATATTAACAGTCTCTCACGGTCTGTTGATCTGGCATTATGTAGCAAGTAATTTAAAACCACGTCAGCTTCTTTATTTACTTAGCAGTCACGTGAGAAGAATTACCCAAATTACCCTTAGTTATTCCCCACTCTTTCCCTTCTTCTTCCTTCTTCCCCCTCAATAAAACCCTGATCACGAATGGCCATTGTTGCAGACTTTCAAGTATTACATATTCCACGATTTTCTTCCCTTATATTCTTCCTTCTTCCCCCAGGACTATGTAATCACACACTCGTATAGTTCCTCATGGTTCTATACTTCTACTAGATTTCTTCTTCTCATCCCCATTATCTTCATTTTTTCTCTATCTTCCATTTACTCTTTCCTATGTTCATGTCACAGGCACCAAAACTTGTTTCCTTGCTTGACTCGGCAATTTCAAGCTCTTACTCTTCGCTTTTGGCAAAGGCCCTTTGACCTATTAATATTTTTAAGCGGAGGGTTTACGAAAAGTCTAACGTGAATGAAAATGTAACTGTAGGGTATACTCTACTAATTTTTAAAGTGAAGGGTTCAAAATGAAAACTATCTCAAACTACATGAGATAAAACTGTAACTTACCTTAAGTTAACTAGTGTGGTAACGGGAAATTAAAAAATTTGTCATAGGGTAGAGTTGGGACATAGGGTAGAGTTGGGACATAGGGTTGAAACTTTTAATGTAGTTTAATATTTTTGAAAGATACAAAAATAAATGAGATGACGATTATTATATCCATCATCGACTCATACATGTGCAAGTTTATTTACAATCTCACTATACTCACCATATCACCCATTTATTGACTTAAACTCTTATCTATAAAGGGAGAATCTCAAAGATTTAGAGTGTTATGAGTGCTTTTAACATCTCTACATGAAAAATATTTGTTATTGACATTATTAACTTTTTCATTAGTTGATGTATGTTTTCTTTGATTTAATATTTTGTGTTACACTATTTTAAGCTGAGGGAAACCTATTACAAGTAAATGGAGAGGAATGATCTCTGAAATTTTTATCTCATTCCATTCCAATGATCAATGTTTAAACTTCGAGAGATTATTGAGAGAGACGGTTATACTATAGTTGTCCTTCTTAATAAGTGACACATAAATCATTTTATAATAAAAATGAGTTTTAATACGTTAAACCAACGGTAGGGCCACATTGCTAATAATTTTTCCTAAAAGTCCGGAACTAAGAGATGAAATTTTCATTAATAATCGATTAAGCTACCTGCTCTTCTTCTCAATCAACTTTCAACTTCAATTAAATACTAAGGCTACCATTGAGAATAAAAAAAAACAGAGTTTAATCTACACCGTTACTTCTACATCTAATCTAACGGAGTTCACTACGATCCGCGTACTGCGATACCATTGGTTAATACTCAAACATCTCATCTGCTATATATACCCAAACACCGTCTACGACACACAAATTCACTTCTTGCTCTCTCCAAGCGATTCTCTCTGATCTTAGTTTCTTTTGCAATTTTCATTTGGAATTTCTTTTACAATTTGACCATAATGGCTGGTAGAGGGAAAACTCTTGGATCTGGGGCAGCGAAGAAGGCTACCTCCAGAAGCAGCAAGGCCGGTTTGCAATTTCCTGTTGGTCGTATCGCCCGGTTCTTGAAGGCCGGCAAGTATGCTGAGCGTGTTGGTGCCGGTGCTCCGGTGTATCTCGCCGCCGTACTCGAGTACCTGGCTGCAGAGGTACTATGGCTGTTAATTTTCTTTGTTTTTGTATTTATGCAGGAATTGGTGCCTCTCTCTGATAATTTAGGGTTTCGTTTCCCACAAAATCTTAAAATTCCTTTAATTCAAACATTTCAGCGGATCCATTTTCTTTTTCGACATATTTGTTTCTGCTACTTTTTTGGATCTACGAGATTAGGGTCGTGGTAATTGAATATGTGTTTTAATGATCTGAGATTCCGCAGGTTCTGGAACTGGCTGGAAATGCTGCGAGAGACAACAAGAAAACTAGAATTGTTCCACGCCATATCCAACTCGCCGTACGAAACGACGAGGAGCTCAGCAAACTTTTGGGTGATGTGACGATTGCCAATGGTGGTGTTATGCCTAACATCCACAATCTCCTCTTACCTAAGAAAACCGGACCTTCATCAAAGGGTGCTGGAGCTGACGATGACTCTTAGTTACCCAGAAATACTGATGTATCGGGATTGATTTCAATGGCGTCTGCTGGGGATGATGAGTTTTAGATTGGGACAAGAAAATGAGAACCCAGAATCATTTCTGTATCGGAATTAATCTCTTTAGCCTTTGATTTTTCTAATTCATTTCGTTTTAGTATGTTTCTCAAACTCTGTAATGGTTGGGATTAGTGTTAGGACTCTAGGTGTTGTGAATATGGTCATCAATCTTTTTACTACAAATTTCTCTGATTATGGTGTTTTAATATTGATATTGCTCAAGAAATTTAATCTTCACACTCCTACTGATTATGATAGAATTATGTTTTTTCAATTTGCTGGGCAGGCTTAGCAATGATTTAAAAAATAGTATATACGTTAAAGTATAAACATTTAACTTAATTTATTTATTCAGTAAGATTGAATTTATTTAAGTTTATGATACTGTGCAACTTAGCAAACTATAGAATAAGAAATAAAATTTATTGGTATGTACTTCAAAATGTTTGTCCAAAAGGAAAACTGCATGAAAAGAAGAATAATTTTGATCAAATAAGCAGCAGAACATTCAAAACTTGAACTATGATCATATTAAAAAAATAGAGCTAGATGATCATGAACAAGACTCTCCTCTACCAAGCCAATTATGCAGTTTTCTTTTGCAATTAAGCCTAATTTTTATTCATTTCAACTGTTATATATATACCTGAAATGTTTTATATATACCTTTAATTATCTTCTTTTTCTCTTTTTTATTTGAAACCTTGAATTTTTTCAAAAAAAAATTATTATTCAAAGTATTGATAATTAAACATGAACATGAATAATTTTTGTATTTAACCACGTCAGCAGAGAAGAAAGATAATTAAAGCAGATGTCATGAAAGCATGATGAGAATAACCGAATTTGCCATATTGGTAGATCTGAAAAGACTGATCTGGAGTTGCTGACCTAGTCAAGTAGTCGAAGTACAAAAATCACCTAGGAAGCCACAAAAGTCGGAGGAACCAATCAAAGAATGAAGAGAAGTTGCCATGTGGCAAAGCAACCAACAATGAGTGTTAAATTTATCACACTACATCCAACGGTTCCAATTTAAATAGTTGTTAAGATAAGCAAGTCTCAGTTATTTTTTTGTGCGGCAAGACTCAATTATTTTTTTTCGTACGGCAAGACTCAATTATTAACCTAAAAGATGAAGCAAATCTCAAAGAATAAACTCAATTCGAAAGAATATTCCATTTATTCTTGATGTATTTCAGGAGTTTAATTGTACTACAAGCCTATAAATATATGTCGAATTGTGAACTAAAGATATTGAATACAAGCAAGTGAATTTATTCATTCCCATACTTATTCTCTCTATTTTCATTGAAAGTTGAGAGAAAAAACTCGGAAAACCTATCTAAAAACACTAAGCATGTCCTAGAACTAGATCCAACGCAGCTCATAATGAAGGTCGTGGTGCCAGAAACAGTAATGATCAAGCAGATCGGTCGACCCCACTTACGGGAGATGGAAGAAAGGAACGTGGAAATGCAATGTGATGCGTGAAAAGCTATGCAAGACCAGATCCATGCTCTTCAACAAGAGATGGCTTGAACACGTGTTGAGGTCAGCCAAAAAGTAAATAATGAAGAACATGACATCCGTTTGGAGAAAAATGGGCGAGACAGGAAAACCACGAGAATAACGGGAACGTAAAACGAGAAGAAGATGAAATTCAGTCTCAGAATCGAGAAAAGGAAGCCTGTGGGAGGTTTGCCAGCCTAGAGTTATCACAAAGGAAGCTATAGAAGAATTATTGGAACGAAAGATGTTGGAGATAAGGAATTTTGGGAGTACTGGAAAAGGTGACCTCGAATCTCTCACCCGTACCCCGTTAAGCCCAAAAATTATGGCGGCTCCGGTACCCAAGAAATTTGTGGCTCTGAAGTTCAAGTGTTATGAAGGGAACACAGATCCAGTCGATCACCTCCATCAATTCAGACAAATAATAGCACAACATCAGCATGATGATGAATTAATATGTAGAATGTTCCCAACCAGTCTGGATGGAACAACCTTAAAATGGTATAATTCACTCCATGTCCATTCGATTACTAACTTTGTATGTTTTATGTCTTTCTAGAACAGTACTCCACATATCGAGCAGTAATGGAAGACATAGAGTACCTTCTCACGATCACGATCAAAGACGGGATGGCGAAGATTGAAAACTGTGATGATCGGAGGGCCAAATAGCTTTTAGAAAGCATTAGGACCAAACTCACCCTTGTTTGATGATTTGTCCAAAATAAAACCCCTATCTATGGCATATATTTTCCAGCGAGCTTAGATTTGTATCACGTTGGAAGAAGAAAAGAAGAGCCTCTTCAAGGCAAATGAACGAAAAAATGAAGAATCATAGAAGCGAGAATGGAATTCTAGATCAAAAAGGAAGAGAATGGACATAATGGATGAAAGGTATGGAAAATGGGAGAGGACAGACAGAGTACCGAAGGCAAGACTCAAGTAGAGTACATCCAAAGGATAATGTCTACACACCATTGACTCTCCCAGTAAATCAGATTCTTGAACAGATCAAAGACAAGCCATGGTTGAAAAGGCCAATGATATTCACAAAAGAGCCAATTTACACGGATATGGATAAATATTGTTCTTTTCATAGGAGTAGCCGACATTACACAAGAGATTGCTTCTAACTCAAAGATTACATTGAAGAGCTCATAAACGATGGATACCTGTGCCGATTCAGAAGCATGAGGTAGAGAAAGAAGACTGTGGTGATGAAAAACGTGACAACGGGAAACAACCCCTTCACATTGTCAATATCATCATTGCACTGACAGAGCATGAGGGAACAACAAGGAAGAAAATGAAGCAGTACTGCAAGAAATCGATGTTGGAGAAACTCATGGAAAATCGCTCACCTGACAACGAGAATCTCCCACTGATATTTGATGATCTAGATCTTGATCATGACTGATACCGTAATGATGCCCTTTTCATTTTGATACAAGTTGTCAATTGTCTTTTAAGAAAAGTTCTGGTAGAAGATGGAAGCGCGGTGAACATACTTTACCGGGCCCTGTTAGAAAAGATGCCAATGGGAGAGCAGAAGCTGCAAGGAACCTTGCAACCATTGATAGGCTTTAATGGAGCTATCAGTCACGCAGAGGGAACTTTTACTATCCCTGTAAGTGCTAAACATTTTAATTATATGACTTGATTTATGATTTTAGATACTTCTTCTCCATACAATGCTATTTTGGGAAGAACGCGGCTATATAAGATAAAGGTTGTACCATCAACTTTTTACCAAGTATTAAAGTACCCCTCACCAACAGAAGGAATCAAGACCATCAAAGGAGACTAGGCTGCTGCCTGCATATGTTTTGTGACTACATTGAGTCTGCAAAGAAAAAACTTACAGAAAAAGCAAACCCCAAACAACCGAATGAATCAGTTTAATAACAATCACAGGAGGACGGGTCAGGCGGCCTTAGGTGCGAGGTGGGAGAACAAACATAGGTGGTATGCCTAGAATAAGGAACACAAAAAATGATGAACATCGACACCTGCCTCGAATAAACAGAGAATGACTAGTTGATTGACTTTCTACGAAGGAACAAATATGTTTTTGCCACTACCGCACAGAAAATGCCAGGAATTTAAGAAGAGATCATATGCCACAAGTTGAACACAAATCCAACAGCAAAACCAGTAAAACAGAAGAAGAGGAGTTTTAACACTAGAACGGAATAGAGTAGTAAAAAAAGAGTTTAATAAGCTAATAAGCGTTAGATTCAGTAGAGAATTTGACTATCCAGAATGGTTGGCCAATATGGTGATGGTACGAAAAAAGAACGGTAAATGGAGGATCTGCGTGGACTTGACCGACCTGAATAAAGCTTGTCCAAAGGATAACAATTTGTTGCCTATGATTGTTCAAATGGTACACGCCATATCTGGACATGAGCTCATCAGCTTTATGGATGCCTACTTTGGATATAACTAGGTGAAATTGTTCCAACCTGACCAAGAAAAACTTCTTTTATTACTGAGTACGACATCTATTGTTATAAGGTAATGCTCTTTAGGTTGAAAAATGCAGGAGCTACATACCAAAGGTCGGTGAACAAAATATTCCATGGTCAGCTTCCTAGCAGCAGAAACAAAATACAAAAAGATGGAAAAATTAGTACTGTCAATCGTGATTGCCGCTAGGAAGCTGATACCTTATTTTTAGGGACACGATATTAAGGTATCGATGGACTCGCCTGTTAAAAGTCTACTGCACTCTTTAAAGGTAAGCGAGAGAACAGTAAAATGGGCAATTGAACTAGGCCAAAATGAGATTTATTATGAGTCATAGACTTCACCGAAGAAAAAATTAATCCATAACCATCTAAAGAAATTGAGAACGGATCTTGGAAACTATATGTTGATGGTGCTTCCAACAACAACGTTGCAGGAGCTGAATTAGTACGGCAAACCCCATGTGGGGCAACGTTAGAACATTCTATCTCCTTTGGATTTAATGCATCGAATAATGAAGTCAAGTATGAAGTGTTAATAGTAAGAGCATCTATACTATGAGAATATGAGGTAACTGATGTGAAAATATTTTGTGATTGCATGTTGATTGTCAAACAGGTCATGGGAGAATACGTAGTTTAAGACGAGATAATGATAAGTTATTTACAATAGGCAAAGTAGCTGCTAAGCTTGTTTAAGAACTATGAGATTCAAAAGATTCCAAGAGTGAGAACGGACACGCAGACATACTAGCAAATTTGGGATCGTCTTTACAATTTTCATATAAAAGAAATGTGCCGGTGAAATTCTTGGAGAAACCAAGTGCTCGACTCTCATCGAGCAACATTGCTGAAGTAGAAAACAAAACAACTGGCAACATGATATGATCCTCTACCTTGAAAAGAAAGTACTCCCTGAAGATATACTCCTTGCAAAGAAAGTCCAGCGGAAAAGTGCAATGTACACATTAATAAATGGATTATTGTATAAAAATCTTTTTCAGGTCCGTACTTAAAATGCTTGAAGGAGAAAGAAGCGCAGTATGTCTTAGCAGAAATTTATGAAGGAATATGCGGAAACCACACTGGAGAAAGATCACTAGCTCATAATGTTTTAAATGAGGGATATTACTAGTTTGAAATGCATCGGGATGCCAAGCTATATGTAAAGAAATGTGCCAGCGATTTCCCCCAGTCACCAGAATGGCTTCGGGAGAACTAAACATAGTAGCAAGCCCATGACCTTTCATGCAGTGGGCACTCGACATCATTGGTCCGCTCCCAATGGTGCCAACTCAAAAGCGCTTATTGCTAGTGTCAACAGACTACTTCAGGAAATAGATAGAAGATGAGGCTTTTGCGAGAATCTGGGAAGAAGAAGTCAAAGGATTTTGAGGGAAAAATATAATATGCTGATATGGAATACCCAAGATATTGGTCTCAGATAACGGACTACAGTTCACAGGAAGAATTTTTAAAGGCTTCCGCGAATGACTGAAAATCACCAATCGTTTCTCTACTCCACACTATCCATAAGGAAACGAACAAGCTAAGAGATCGAATCGCATCATACTCGACAGCATGTGGAAGCGACTAGAGTTCGTAAAAGGAAAATGGATAGAAGAACTACCAGTCGTACTATGGGCATATAGAACTACTCCTAGAGAAACAACATTCGCCTTAGCATTCAGAGCAAAAGCTGTAATTCCTAAATAAATTGGAAGCCCAACAATGATATTAGAACTGAATGAGCAATATAATGATGAACTCCTTATAAGAATCCTTGATCAATTGGAGGAATGAAGAGAAGCCACCCTAATCAGAATAACGCATTGTAATTAGAAAATGAGATCTTATTTTCAGGAAAAGAACGAAGAAGCGAGAATTCCAAAAATGAGATCTAGTCCTTAGAAAAGTCTTTCAAATAGAAGGGAAGTTTGGGCCAACTTAGGAAGGACCATACATCATTAGTGGCGCAGGAGGAACCAGATATATTTACTTGAAGATGGAGGAAGGAGCAGACCTGGCAAAACCATGGAATGTATTTCATTTAAAGAAGTATTTTATTTAATTATAATTTTATAGCGAGTATTTTCCCGTGGTTTTTTTTTCCGCAAGGGTTTTCCACGTAAAAGTCTCTGGTGTCAACTCTCTAACTCATTTACTAGGAAATCATATTAAAGAACTAAGGGAGTAAGCCCTTGAGATGGAAGTCCTGAAACTTTCATCAACGAATGAAGAGTGAAGACAGAGGCGTCTCTAGATGAACTCTTCTGAGAAATTTCACAACGATATTCACAGTCTTAAAATCAACTGGGCAATTGAATCCGATCATGATTGTTAGGTTGAAGCAATGGATGTCAATCTTGGGACATGGGAGTGGAGACTCAAATGGTTAACGTAGACATGTTATGAATATGTTGAATAGACCGGTAACAAATTAGTTTAGAGCCCAAAATCGTTTTACCTAGCTCTAAATCTAATCGTTACACCTTAAGGGTATTTGCATAATTATCTTAATCCTGAGGTAAATATATAGCTTGACTTAGTTAGTTGTAATATTTGATATGTCAAATCAGTAAGTTTGAATTAGCAAACAATATCTCGACTGTTGGGATTGTAATTCAATTAAGTTGAAGTTACGTGATTCATAGATATGAAAATTCATGGTTGGATTGTGAAAACAACAATATCATCTTATGCTTTATTGATGGGTGTGTGAATAAATTAAACTGGTCAGATATTCAATGAATTGAGTAATTGATTAAGACTTGTGAATTGTACGAGACAATTCACTATTAAGTCTTTCTTATTCACTATTAGGGGTAAAATGGTAATTTTATATTTTCACTCTTGTTACTAATATTCAAGATGGATATTATGTTAAAACATTATGCGGAGCGTGAACATAAAAAAAGGGTTATTTACACCAATAAAAAACGTAGCGCGCATGAATCGAGAGTTGATTCGGCATCAAACTTATAGTGAAATTGTACGATGTCAGTATTAAATAGACCGAAAATTTATGAAGATAAATTCGCTGGGTATTTGAATCTTTAGATTTGTTCATGTGGGTCCATCTGGTCTCAGAAATAGCTAATGAAAACAAGAATAGAGAATCAAAGTAATTTGGATCAAAATGTGTTTTGGTGATAGGTGATGTCACTTAATTGGTTAAGTGTGATTAATCATATTAAAATTAATTTATTTATTATTTTTTAATTATTAGATAATTAGTAAATAAAAATTAATTAATCAATTGATAATGATAAATTAAATCTATCAATTGGATTGACAAATTTCAATACAATTCTAATTCTGTGGAGATAAACTGATTTTCGACAATTGAGACTGAATTTTTTGAAAATTTAAAATATATGGGAACATTTATAAATATCAAAAAATAGATTTTATAAATATCTAATAGTAATTTGATTACATAAAGAGAGATAGAGTTATAGATCTCATATCAGATACAGAAAAAAAAAGGAGTTTTCTCCCCTCCCTAGTAATTGCCACCGATTTTGAGAGGAATGAAGGAGAATATTTGATTTTTTTATTCAATCATTTTGAGAGCCCACACTCAAATTCTTACACAAAATTCTCGTGAGATATATTTCTGAAATTAACTGGTGGTTGTGGCGAACGAAATTCGTAAAACGTTCTTGGAGTTCAAATGCGTGATTCGGATCTCAAAACTTGAAGAACATGAAGAACACTCGAAGGAAATCCGCCAGTTCAGAAAACCTTGAAACAAAGTATAGGTGAAAAATTGTTTCTAACCTTATCTTCTCGTTTAATATCGTATATGCATAATCGCACGTTGTTTGATTTTAAATTATTTAATTTGATTAAATAAGTCTGACAAAAAATTGATATTCCGCCCACGAACCGTTCGTGGTTCAAACTTATTTTTTAGTTAATTTTAAAACCTACCGATCACAGCATCAACTTAGCCCGCATAAGTGGTGGCTTCAATCTGCTCATCAACAGGAATATCACAAAGAGGTTTTCTTGGAAGGGCCTCCATTGATCCATCTATGTAACCCACAATGTAGATTACTTACTTAGCTTCATCAAAAGAGCCTAGTATTCTTTTCCAACTGCTTTCTCATTTTCTTCCAGAGCTTGAGTTTTATTTGCCTCAGCAGCTGCCAAGATAATGATTAAGAATAAAATATTGTAAGAATAAAATAAGATAATGATTAAGAAGAAGAAAAACGATAGAAAACCATGCTCTGACTAAATCATGACTGAGAGAATAGACGAGTTCACCAATCCCAGTATCGCAAGTCTTGACCAAGTCGGCATCAGAGTTAATCCCATGAGCAACAGCGTGAGAAGACTGAGCATAATCTAAAAAGTAAACTGTTGCTGGAATGTCAGCAAGCTTTCTAAACTGCCAAGGACCAGAACCTTCTGTTGTTCCCTGAGATTCATAAGTAGTTTCTTGTCTAGTGACTGGAAAAATGGGAAATTGGAACAATATGAGGAGGATGAGGAGTAGCATAATGGGAAGGAAAGTTCTCACCTTGAGTAGAGGGAATGTCCAGAATGAGAGGAGTCAGTTCCGTCTGTTCTCGGAGGAGTTTGTCTCCCAACCTCGCCAATCATTGTGCGCAGACGCTTTGACATTCTAAAATTTTCCTTTGCTATTTGGATTAGAGTATTTTCTTGTGCAGAGCCAGGATTAGAACCGCTGAGAGAAGAATGGCTATGAGAAGCATACGAGTTTATTGCAGGAAGGGAGGATGACGACGGGGCTGACGTAGAAGGCGAAATTGAAGAAATGGCTACAAGAATGTCGTGTGGTGGAGGATAAATGATAGTAACGTCACCACGCGGATCTAGAAGTTCAGACCATTTTTGGTACCGACAATGGAAGGCTAGGGTGAGCTTTTCTTCAGTCTCCTGCGTGAATGGTTTCTTGTTTTTATGATTATCTGCAAAGAAGAAAGAATCAATCAGGAAATTAATGGAAAAATCGTAAAAGACAATAGTAGATTTATGAAAAATAGAAATTAAAATGGGAAATGGGGCTCCGGATACTTATCGAAAGCCCCCCAGTTCTTAGGAATTCTCTAGCGGCCATCACCGCTTCAATTCCCAGCAATCACAATGACATCCATCTTCCAGTTTTTGTCACCAGGAGTAATACTTGTTACCATTGGCCCATTCTTTTCTGAAGTTCGCAGAGAGAAGTAGTAGGTCTCATTCCTAAACTTAACTGTATAGCAAAACCCTAAGCTCATCAACTCCCAAGTCCATGCCATATCTTCTATTCAAAGCTTCAAAGCCGAGAAAAATCCTAGGAGTAAATTGAGAAAGGGCAAGACCACACCAATGGAAGAATTCTTGGAAAAAATGGGAGAAAGGAAGTTTGAGACCCAAAACTATATACATAAGGCTTAAAGTTATTTGGTATGGGGAAATTATAAGGATAACCTGGATGCCTACTTTCACTAAACTAACTACAACATCAGAGGGAAAGACGACATGAAAAATGGACAGAAAATCCCTAAGCTCAACTGAGTTTCTAACTAAAGGGACAGAGGGTTTAAACTTCCACCATAGCTCATGGCTACTGAAGTCACTAGCAGAAAAGGAAAAGAAAACAGAAGTAAAGGAAGGAAACATGAGATTTATGAAGGAGGAAGATAAATAAAGAAGATGATAGAAAGGGGAATTTATATAAGCTTTAGATGCCAAAGAATTATAAAAATGAATTAAAAGAAATGAAATGATGTCTGAGACATGCTCGATTGAAGGGAAATTTGTAGAAAAGACGAACCATCAATACCAGTGACCATTAGGAGGTTTTCCAGCTGGTGAGAAGGGCGGCACGCTCTGCCAAAAAAACAAAAAAGAAAGAAAAAGAAAAGGAAAATAACAGTCATTACTCCTGAATACGGGAATGTTAAATGGCAAAAGAAATCAATTAAATACCAAAGTACGAAGCACAAAAGAAGAGATGGATATGTGAATCGTCATAATATATATTTAGTGAGAACAGGAAAGTGAAACGTCAGAACGGATCACTAATGAGAGTAGGAAGATGGAACAACAGATAAGAAAGTTTATGCAACTATCAAACGCACGTCCATCTCGGTAAGGAAACTATTATTTAAATTGTTGTTCCGTTTGCATGTCATTATTATTCCAGATCCCGATAAACAAAAGAATAATAAAAGAGGAAAGAATAAAAGAATTGTTAGAAGATCATTCAACAAAAGGTTACTCTAAATAAGTAGTCACACCCATAAATATAATATTAAAAAGAGAGGAATAATCAAACCATTATACCTGAATGAAGAGAGACTTCATCAAGTGTAATGAGAGCAAATGAACATGAATAATTTTAGTATTCAGCCTTGTCAGCAGAGAAGAAAGATAATTAAAGCAGATGCCAGGAAAATATGATGGAAATAGTCGAATTTTCCATGTTGGCAGATCTGAAGAGACTGATATGGAGTTGCTGACCTAGTCAAGTAGTCGAAGTATAAAAGTCACATAGGAAGCCACACAAGTCGGAGAAGCCAATCAAAACAGGAAGAAAAAGTTGCCACTATGGCAAAGCAAGCAACGATCATCACGACCGTTAGATTTATCACGCTACATCCAATGATTTAAATTTAAATAGTTGTTAATACTGATAAACAAGACTCAATCATTAACCTAAAAGGTGAAACAAATCTCAGAGGATAAGCTCAATCTGGAAGAATATTTCATTTATTCTTGATGTATTTCGGGAGTTTAATTGTACTACAAGTCTATAACTACAGGCCAAATTGTGAACTAAAGATATTGAACGCAAGCAAGTGAAAATTCATTCATTTACAAAACAGTTTGCTCATTTATAATTCCCAAGTATCGTTTATGATTCTTTTTTATATTTGATAATCGGTCAATTATTTTTTTTCAAGAGTCTCATCAAAGAATTTAATCAAACATGTTTACAAAATTTATAAGTTTTTTTGTGTATTACAATAAAAACTCATAATTGGAACCACAACATTTAAACTAAATATTGAAGAGAGATGAGAGGAATGAGAAAAGAGTGAAATGTGAGAAAATTAATATAATATATATATATAAAGAAAGAAAGATAAATGGCCAGTCCAGTTGGTACAATCTAAAATGTAGAAAATTTTGTACTAAACGTTCAGGTTTTTTAAATCCTAGACTAATTTATATTCAGTTCAATTCAATTCAATTCAATCAATTTGGTTGGTTTTTGCTCCATTAGTCAGAGGATTCTGTTATATCTGGACTGCCCATTAGAAGGATGAACAAATAAGATTCAAAGTAAGAAAAAGACAAAGAGAGAAAAATAAAAGAAATTAAAAGTTAGGGATAACTACAAGATGGCCCATTTGGGCCATTCATATAGCAAAATGTCCCTGTTTATTTTTAATTGCAGGAATGACCAGCTTCTAATAAGAAAATGAGGGGGATGAATAGTCATTTACCATTAAGCCCTAATGAAAAAGGCTAAAAACGCGCTACAATATGCGCACAGCGGCCCCATGCGCGTACTATAACGGAGCGACACGTGGATTCTGTTGAAAAAAAGTTATGTGTATGATATATAAATTAGATACGTATGGTACTTAATTTTGATATCACATCGTCTTGCAATTTTCTGAAAAAAAAAATTGCAAGATTTATCAAGAAACTCAGAAAACTCACGCAAGAAACCAGAAAACTTATGCGAAAAAGATTAGAAAAATCTCAGTTTCAATAAATAATCAGAAAAAAGCCTTAGATCCAAGAACGAAATACTAACAACACATTAGCTTATGTACAAACAATCAATTTTAACCCTAACAACGCACTAATAGTTAATTTTACAAAAAAAATTCTAAAAACTCAAAGAAGAACAATGAGGGAGGGATGGAGGTCGCCGTCCAACAACACGCAGTAAGGAAAATAGAGATAGAAAGGCGACGAGCAGGCGACGACGACAAGCATGAAGTAGTGGAAGCTCTTTGAGGAAGACACGGCTGCTGTTCAAAACCCTAGAGACCAAAACTATGTGAGGAAGACAAGAGCAGAAAATAAAATTTTTTCAAGATCAATGTCACTTATAAAAAAAAGGCCAGATCTGTAATATTAAAAAAAATGAACATTTATGTAGAGTTACGCTTTTAAAGTAATCTTACAATTTTCCCTAAAAGTGATCATTTCAGCTGAGTAAAAATATCTTAGTGATAGTGCTCGTCTGTTCTAGCACGGACGGACACGATTAAAACAACATATCTCTTCTCTTGGGTCCCAACAGGAAGAAGTTCTATTTCCTTACCAGACGACCTTGGCCTCTATGTATCACGCAATGACAACTCAATCTCCTCCCTCCGTTGGGCATCTTATCCAACGGTTCAACTTCATTATCCGTGGACTTCAACCTAATTGGCTGTCAAATAGCCCACCTACTATAAATAACTGAATGCCATCTTTAAACCAACAAATTTATTTCTTCATCTTCCAGGCGATTCCCTCCAATCCTACTTTACTTACAAAATTTTGTCGGCCGTAGTGTTGTAATTCGATCTTCGTCTATGGCGGGCAGAGGCAAGACACTAGGATCTGGGGCATCGAAGAAAGCCACCTCCAGGAGTAGCAAGGCTGGTTTGCAGTTCCCTGTTGGTCGTATCGCCCGGTTCTTGAAGGCTGGCAAGTATGCCGAACGTGTCGGTGCTGGAGCTCCTGTGTATCTTGCCGCTGTACTTGAATACCTCGCCGCTGAGGTAATATATTTCTTAAAGTTTTGTTGTTCTACTGGAATTGGTGACTTGCCGCTGTTTGCGACTTTAGGGTTTCAATTCTCACAAAATCTGAAGTTGTTAAATTCAAGCACTTGATCAATCTATTCTTTTCCGGTGGATTTAAACTTTCTGCTTGTTTTGTGTATAGTTTAGGAATTTAATGTTTGTTTCCTTTGGATCGATTGTATTCGGGTTTGTGGTAATTAATGTTTGGTATAATGATGTGGGGATTTGAATTCCGCAGGTTCTGGAACTGGCTGGAAATGCAGCGAGAGACAACAAGAAAACGAGAATTGTTCCACGCCATATCCAACTAGCCGTACGAAACGACGAGGAGCTCAGCAAACTTCTGGGAGATGTAACAATTGCCAATGGTGGTGTTATGCCCAACATCCACAACCTCCTGTTACCTAAGAAAACCGGAACTTCATCAAAGGGTGCTGGAGCTGATGATGACTCTTAGATTTGGAAAAGAAAATCGACTCATAATTAGTGCTGTATCAGAATTAAATTCTCGTTTTTAGCTTGTTCTTTTCTTCCCCATATCATTCACTTTTGGTTTGATGGTGTTAGGTTGTGAGTTTCTGTTTTTGAAGCTCTGTGATAGTTAGGAATTTGGATTTAGGTATTGTGAATATAAATTCTACAAGTTCAGTTTTTTTTCTCAATTGTGTGTTTTAATACTAACATTGTTACTGACTTTGAATTTAAGTAATCGTGTGTGTACTTATTCAAGGTTTCTAATTTCAAACTTTCTAAGTACATGAGTTTGGTTTATTTACATTTCGTGATATGCTAGTGGGTTTTGCCTAATGAGTTACCTGGTTTTGTTTCCCAAACCAGCGAGAGGCTTTTAATGTGTTTGGAACCCTAGAATTAATATGGAAAAAATGTGTGAAATTGTACTGTCTTTGTATGATTCTGTTTTTATCGTTAAGAAGGCAAAGAGTAAGGAACCTCCCCCATGTAATTGGTAATGGTGCAAAAGTGGTGCGTCAATTCTGTTTTTTTAGTAAATGTGTCAATTCTGTTATGTAAGTTGATGATGAAATACAAGGATGCAACTGATGAAAGCCCCTAAACGCCAAAATATTCATAATGGTATACATTTCTGAGTATAATAGCAAAACCAGTGATTAAAAAAGACAGCAAACAGATGAGAGCCCCCAGGAGGTTTTTGAAAATTGTGGGGTGTTAACTTGTAACAAAAGAACAATTAGGCTTTTCAGGTGAAATGGTTATATTTGAGGTTTCTAGCCTTAAGATTAGGAGTTCAAACTTCATTTATATCATTTCTTTCTTGATAAAAAAAACTTGTTACAAAAGAACATGAATTTCAAAGAAGATTACTAAATTAAATTTCATCCATTTTGAATATTTGATAGTTTGTTTTGGGTTGAAATCCTGACTTGATCTTCACTTTTATTTCTTGTTTCCATCTCTATTCTTATATTTGATAGCATACCCGTGTGAATTAAAATGACAAATCTAATCAAATATTCTTATCAGTTCCATAAACGAGCACAAAACGATGTTGATTCTCATTCTTCCCCGAAATAGTGGTTTCGGTTCTTTCAATACTTGCTTTGCTTGCATAGCAGTCTCCGAATCAAATTGGCAATGAGCTAAGTAAAGATCTCACATGGCTCTCGATTACAAGCGTAGTCTGGTAAAATTATACTATATAGATTTTTTTGTCTGTGATATATACTATATAACTTATGGTCTTCGTTTCTCGCTGTACAAGACTGAGAGCGGGGTCAGTGAAGGGGCGTATCAGAAGCATGAGAATTTGAATAGCAAGACTTGATGAGAACTTCAGTGAGTCAAAGGAGGTGGCTAAGTTCAATGTGCAACTCTTCAATAGAGGAAGAGCTCAATGGGCATAGTAAAATGGCAGTGTGTCTGAGTGGCTTAAATGGGAGAAGGTGAGGTCCTTATATAGAGGGCGAGGGGAGGGGAACACTCACTAATTAATCCTTAACTAGTTGTATTTCATGTAGGCAAACATAACCACCTCATTTAATCATGTTTAAGTGGAAAGAGCAATGAGCAACATATATACCAGCAAGTGATGACGTACTATGTGTTGCCACTGACATGCTAGCATCATTACCCAAGTCGTCTCAAACGGCTCCTAGCGCTTAGGTCTCATCAAGGCAGGGAGAGTAACTATTGCCTACTAAGGTTTTCCTTACATGGTAAAACCTTATCCTAATCCTTAAAGGTCACATGTGTTTAAGTCGTTTCCAAATTAAATGCTAGCTTAAATTAAAGCATCTTAAATTTCATTAATTGCCTTTTCGGGGTTACAGTATTGGAATTTCGACTGGGTGATGAATTCTACCAAATCATAAGATCTCTGGATGTGTAAAATAATAACTCTAATGAGTTGGGCATGCAGGTTCTGACGGAATACATGTGTATTCTATGAAAAAAAATTGTACCTATGGCTAACTTCTGGAGCACAAGCATTTCAATTAAGAATTAAAATCTATAATAAAATTAAATAATTAATTTTTGAAAGAAGAAACTAAATAATATAATTAAGATTCTCAGCAACAAAGGAAATTAAAAAAATTTCTTGCTGTTCAATGTTCATTTATACAGTAGTTGATAACCTTCATATCAATATTAGGATATAATAACTCAAGCAGGGATAACAAACAACAAGCAATTAAAGATTATTGTATAATAAGATTGCAGACAAGAAGTATATGAGGAACATAGGACTATTTTTACTGGGTATTAAAATGCTATGTAATCCATATTTCAAGAATTAAAATGAATTTAACAAGTACCAAAAGTACTGTTAACAGCAGGATATAATGAATGACACATCTAGACTTTATGTTTCTGAACAAATCAGTTCCAGAATGTCAATATATCTAATAGAGAGAGAGAGAGAGAGAGAGAGAGAGAGAGAGAACCAAAAAACTAGACTGAAATTCATTTCTAAAACACTATACTAAAACCCATTCCTAAACTGTACTGATGATGATGATGAAGGTGTCTTGCATGGCAAATATCATTTCAAGAGCTGTGTGCCATGAGATTTAACCATGATGGAAAGACTGTGTGCGGCTAGTTACCTGTTTCGTAATGATTTGAAGAGCCAACTGTGTAACAACGCTGTGTTTCGCTTGATCCTCTAAAAGAGCTTTTTCTTGACGGTCATCAATGGTAACTAGCTTATAAAAAATTTGAACCTCTCAACACCACTTCATACTATGAACTCTCATCATCCGAGCTAGAGTCACCAATCCGATGATCTTTAATTGCTGGGAAGAGCCTCTGGCGAATATCAGGAGAAAGAGTTTGGCTTGGATCAGTTGAAGTAGTTGGTATGGAAGGCTGACGTATGTCGGAAGTAGATTTAGCCTTTTTATGTGCAACATTCATCTTTTTGGCTGCTTCTCTCACTTCCCTGCAAGTCTTATCTAACATTATCAAAAAATCACGCACTATTACGAACAACCGTAGGCCCTCATCCTTTCCTGCGTTACCGTGAAAGTAATCGCCAGTGCTCTTCACCAAATTCATGATTCGCTTTTCTTCCTCCAGGAGTGACATGATATCAACCTCAGCATTCTGCACAAAGCTCTTCAGCATTTGGTGGAACACGCTATCTTCCTGGAGATTCTTCATCTCTTTGTTGAGAAAATCCCGAGTCTTTATCAGTGCATTACCGAGTTTGGCAACGGTTCCCGTGATGCTGTCAGCATCTATAGCTGCTGCTTTCTTCACATTCTCGAGTTCATTGCCTAAACCCGAAACAACCTGAAGACCTAGACTGCAGTAGTCGTCCTCGGTGTTTTGAGAATCTTCCTCCGGATCATCAGATTTCGTACCAGAGAAGCTTTGGCTTCCCGTAGCAGCTCGAGCGGCTCTTACCCCTTCTGAACGAATGATCTCTTGAACAACAAACTGCAAGAGTGTGGTCTTTCCATCTGTTCCTTTGACGTCTGACAGTTTCAAAAGAGTGTCGAGTTTGAACGCTTGGGCACCGCCTCGAAATGTTCCATCATTCATGCGATTTCCCGTTTTAAGAACAGCTTCTAGAAGTTTGAGAAACAGCCTGCTGCTCCTGAGTTCTTTGCAAGCAACCTACAAATTCAAATATAATTGCAATATTAATTAGGAAAGGTCATAAATTAGAAAGCAAAAATAAGCGGCAGGTGATAAAATGCACACTGATAGTATTAATGGCTCCAAATCAGAGTGTTCTCTGCCTTCACATGGATTCCATTTATACTATGTCATAAAACTATATCCATGAGTCATGCATAGAGATGTAAAGTACGATTGACTACGAATGAGAACGTAAAAAACTGCTTCGTTTCTAGCAACGCCTACCCTTTTTTCCTCACAACCATGCAATACAGTACTTTCTATAACATACAAAGTTGAGGAATAAATTTATTATTTAGATCTCACACCTAGTTTCCCCTAAGCTCAATTTCTTAGTCAACCACTCAGAGTCTCAGACAAACAACAAAGAGAAACATTTCCACCTTTTAATAGATGTCTATAATGACATGTTTCAAATTAACACACAGTTGGATTTTTGTAGGACACGACACTCTTCCTAAAATGTAAGATTGCCTGACAGAAATTTTCCAAATTTAACAAAAAAACTGCAGCCCCATATACGAACGTATAAAGAACCCCAACACAAAAAGCTTCCAGGGACTATACAACTCCTCAGTTGCAGCAATTCATAAAATAAATACAAACCCAAGTAAATCATAGGTAAAACGGAAGAAGATATGTTGTTCCTCGCGTGAGACCATGAAGCCTTCATGCCCACAACCCATCTCACAACTTTCCAACTGGCATGTGATTACTATTTTTTCTCTCGCATCATAAGAATAAATTTTACCTTTTGAATCCCGGTTTTGCAAAGCTTCTATTAATACACTTCATTATTTCTTATTTAACTTTTGATCTTTCATTGCTTCAAGCATTAAATTGCATTATTGAAGTAATTCTCCTTGTTCTGTTTCTCGACATTCACCCAAAGAATATACTTTCTTGTCGGTAGAGCAGTTAATGAATTCTTTTATGGGTAAACTGATAATAATGTTCATTCAACCTTAACAGTAATCATAGATTTCAATATCGTGATAAAGACAGAGCCACAAATAGGAGTAAGACGTGTATTTTATAGATAAATTATATAATTCACTTGAGATACTCAATGTCATACCTCTAAGGTAGCAAAGGACTCTTTAGTGTTGGTGACTTCCTCCTGAAGAGTGCACATGAAAAGTAATGCTTCCAACCGTTTGAAAGCAAATGGGATATCAACCAAAGCTTTTAGAAATCGGTCAGCAGGACCTAGTTGAGAAAGTTCACCATTGAAGAGCCTCAGCTTCAGTTCTTCTTCTGATGTAGGAGCCATCTTTAATATATTCTGAATCAACTCTGAGGGGAGTTCATTTCCTGTAAATTAAGTTATTTTAGAATATTTTTCTGATTTATTGCGGTACTTAAACTTAAGAAAGGAAGCTTGGCTAGTGTTTCCTGATGTATCCCGACTAAAATAATCTTTTAGGAGTATCGTCTTCAGTACAGAAACTGGCTTCAATCGACAATATTATGATCGCTCACAAGAAAAAAAAATTTATTCTCACTCACAAGAAACTAAACATTGTAGGTATTCCTATTGACCTATCAAAGATTATGACTAGCACTTCTCCAGCAACTTTGATCAATCCTTGAATGTCTGCTTATTTGGAGGTTTGAAAACTCTGGAGATTCCAATTAGCACTAACTTTTGAAAGTATCAGGCTAAAGCATAACATACCATGACATAATAGTGCGTCTCCTTAACCTCAAAACTATTCGTCCTTGACATCTTAGCATCATCAACTATATTGTCCCTTCTTACATCTTAAACTAAGATCCAAAATCTTGTTGAGCCTCATTTAAATATGCTTGGTTTATCTACAACGGAAGGGATGTTGGGGAAAAACAACTAATGGAATGTAGATGGCACCAACCAAGTGGAGAAGACCATCAAAATATACCTTCACGAAGAGCATCACAAACTTCTTCTTTTGTCACGTTCAATGCCCGCAGAAGAATTGATAGATTCTGTGATTTTTTTGAATCAATGATCTGGATATACTGAGTTGGCTCTTGCGAAGAAGACTCTTTCTTGCGTTCATTTTTGTTTTTATCAACAGGAGCATACCCAAAAAGAGTTTCTATCATCTCCTCATTGAACCTGGAAGATAAATAATAAGAAATGTTAAGAAGCTAATGGAATATAAAGTTTAATACAAAAGTAATTAGTGTGAATACATACTGGAAGGATCCTGATTTTATTTGATTCCAGACCATGGACTGATCAGGGTTGGCTAGAACCTTGTCCCAGAAAAATGGTTTCAATTTGGCTTTTGGAGCATCTTCATCTTCCTCAACGGCGGCTGCTTTACCAGAAGCAGGATTTAATTGATTTTTTGAAGGTCCAGCGGCTTTTGAACCTAGAGGTGGAGGTGGCCGAGGAGGAGGAAGACCACTCCTTGGAGGTGGAGGTGGGCGAGGACCAGCCTTATTCCCTATAGGTACAGGTGGTGGCAGTGGAGGAGTACCTGGTGGTCTAGCAGCCATGACAGGAGGTCTCACAGAGGGAGGTGGTACGGGAGGCGGAGGAGGAGCAATGTTGCTGGAAGAAGCTTTAAAAGAAGAAGGTGGTTCAGGAGGAAGGGGGTTGGCTGAGCCAGAAGGAGGCTCCAGATGTTGCAAATGCACCCTTCCAGGAGGAGGCTTTAAAGGAGGAGCCACTGCCTGCCCGTTTAAACTGCCAGACATGTCCAATGATTCGGAACTAGATTTATTGCCAACCCCAGCAGCTCCAACTGATGAAAATTCACCATCCAAACTTGAGTTTTTTGTGTGGTGAATTGAGGTACAGTTTAATGATTGATGCCCGAGCTTCTCTTCTTTAATCGAACTCCCAAAAGCATAAAACTTGGGTGATGAACCTAAGAGATCGGTATTGAAAATTATTTCATAATAAAATAAGCATTAAAAGATTTTAGATTGTGGTGGCAAGATAAGAGAGTACATACCAACAGAGAAGTCACTTAAGCTCAAGCTAAGGAGAGGCCTTTCATCAGTTCGTCTAACTTTGGAGCCACTCCTACACAGTTTACTATAGCATAAAAAGAGCAGGGCAGCAACAACAAATGTCACTGATGCCGTCACAGAAACAGCAATAATAACTGCTTTATGGGTATTTTTCTTATTTACCTCAACATTTAAACCAGAATTTGGACTTATGGAAGAATTTTCATCCGACGAAGGTTGCGAATTTGAGTTTGAAGAATCTGGAGGAAAAAAGGGAACCCTTGGAGGCGCAGCAGGGTTCCCAGATACAGGAACGGGACTAGGTGCAGGACCAGGGGAAAGTGTGGGACTAGTTGAAGGTGGCTCAATTGCAGGAGCTCCTTCAAAGCTCTGAAGCAATCTAGTGCCTAGTTTTCTTCTGGGAGAATCAGACTCTGGAAATAGTGATACAAGATACTTGGCGTACCAAAGTTTTGAATCATCTTCTGTTCCAGAAACATGGAATGCAGGGCTAATTTTTTTAAAACAATCCAAAAGACTTCGCTTCACCTCGGGATGCATGCTTCTTAACATCCTTTTAATATCTTCCTTGGCCAACGACCGATATTCTAAATTAATCACATCAGTGCTACAAGATCTTTCCTCAGGTAGGCCAAGAACTTTCTTCAGCCCAGTCATATCTAAGTTGCAAGTGATCCATAATAGCTCAGCCTGCAGTGAGTTCGAATGCAATTATCAAGAAATTTGTACGTGTGATCAAGGTCAATCAATCACAAGAAACACAAAACATTGGAATGATTGAAGATTAATTGAAGTAGAAATCTACCCAGCCTATCTATCACATATATGATCACTAAGAAGCGCATATTCCCAGTTAACTATAACTAAGGTACATTGCATATCTCATATGAAGTTGTAGTTGTTCACTTTCAGTAAGTTCACATTGAAGATAAACTTATAGTATAAAAAGTCACAAATATGTTGAATATGGAGTTATACTTCCCTTCTACCTAGAAATATCTTCAATTTAAACCTTACACAGTAAAACAAGTTCAAACCAAATTTACCTATTGTGTGATTCCATTTCGATCAAATAGCATACATATGATTCTTTCAAAATCCTTAAACAACCCAAATGTGAGTGATAGACTAATGAGCTCAGTGACAGAATTATTGCCAAGAGATACCATCAACGTCAGCCCATAGTTTCATCATTTCAACGAGAGCAGCAAACAGTACTCTAAAGTCTAACACTATCACCATACAAGATGCCTAATATAATTATAGGGGCGTAGCTATATTTTCATATTACTTGATAATTATAGGACAATGAAGAGGGAACTAGAATTACTTGATTCAACACTAATTCAGCTGAAATTAGATGTACCAGATGTGAAAGAGACAGATAGCCATAATACTTAAACCATAAGGAAACTACTGCCTACCATGTCATTCTGTATCTCTCCAGAGACCATAGCAGCCAGATGGCTGAGAAGCACATCCTCCTCCATTGCCTTTGAACCTCTTGCTGCTGAAGCACATAACAGAATCACCAGAAGAATGAAAGAACTTCTCGCGTATCCCATGTTTGTTTGAATTTTCATTGCAAACGGATACTATCCTTCTCATTTCATCACTAACTAAACAACTCACAATCAAAATTATATAATGCACTTCGTCACAGAAACAAAGCTTCAAAAAACTTAATATTTGTCGCCAACTCTATTCGAGTTTCTCTGTCTAAGCCATGTAGATCGAAATCCGAAACAAGCTTCCACTGTTCCTACAGAGCCACCATGTATTTCTGATCCAAAATTGAAATTCCAGAGATGATTCAATGAATCAAACAAAAACCCTGATGTTCTACCAGCAGAAGCGCCAAAATAATCAATCAAATCGGATACAAATATGTATGGTCGGACCTAGAAAGTATCAACAGACGCCAGTAACGAAATCGTTTCTATCGAAATATCAATCGACTTCGATGACCGAAAAACCCAAATGGTAATGCCAAATCAATGTTTTCCAATATGAAAATGCCTCCAATGGGTGCTTAATTTTGACCAGATCCACCAAAAGGAGCTTAAAAAAACTCGTTTTTGACCAGACCGGTGCAAAAACTTTCTTGGAAAGATATTGTACGAAGCTGTCAAGAAAATGGTCGTTAATTTCCCATTCTTACATTTAAAATTCTCTTTTATATTAATTTCTTTTTCTTATAAAATCTTCTGCAACGTGTGATGATGGACGCCCAAAAACATGGCTTAACTTTCCCATAACAGGTTGAAAAAGTTTAGTACACAATGCATGAGAAACGAACTCAAGAAGAATATGTTGTACAAGGAAAGATTCAATTTTTTGGGTTAGACTCGTTAGAGATGTGTGTTACCTCAATTTTGGTAATGATTTTGTCATTCAAAAGACTTGAAATTCTGAGTTCAATCCCGCACGTTATACATGTGTAAATCCGTCATATTTGATTTTGTTGTTTCGTTGAATATGAAAATATCTTGAGTAATATAGTTTCAAGTACAATGTACAGCAAGGGGATGTAGCTCAGATGGTAGAGCGCTCGCTTAGCATGCGAGAGGTACGGGGATCGATACCCCGCATCTCCATTTTTGTCTGATTTAAAAAAGAGATTTCAATGTTAATGACTGTATTTCAACTCAATGCTATTTGGAAATCGGCCCACTTTTGTTTGGGCTCCTCTGTTATTAATATATCAAAATGATATCAAATAAACAATTTCTTAAGCTGAATTTAACAAATAAATGCTCAAATTTTAATTTAATTTGCATAAACTTCTCTAAGATTCTCATCAACTAAAATCGTCAAGGATGAAATTTGAACCTATACAGTTGTAACACATAGCTGATAGTTTATAAATTTTCATTATAATCATTGATATTAAAATTTTACAATTAATGTGTGTCCAAATTAACAAATGGCTTACCAAAAACATTATGCAAAAGTTTTTATTTGAAAAGAAATGTATTCCTTTTAACTAAGTTGACAGTAAGTGAAATAGAAAGACAGAAGAAGAGGATGGGAAATGAGAAAGAGAGTTCTTTGGAGAGTTCTTGATTGTGTAATGTCAACTTACTTGAGTACTTAATCAAGTAAGAGGTTATCTATTAATAGCAAGAAGGATGACAACATAACCAATGATAACAAGAGAGCCAGTTCAATAGAATGTGTGAACTAGCACACATCACCTAACATAACTAACATAATTTGACAGCAAGGACAAAGAACAAAGAGCTTAGTCTTAAGCCTTCTTTTCTTCCTTCTGTTGCTTATCATCCCCCCCCCCCCCCCNCCCCCCCCCCCCCCCCAGCTCAAGGAGGAAGTAATCATCTTGATCTTGCCTTTAAGATATTTAAAACAAGCAACAAGTTGATCTTCTGATAGATAATGCTCCTTGCAACACTTTGTCCCAAACAAAATGAACATCAAGTTCTACATGTTTTGTTCGAGCATGTAGCACAGGATTTGAAGCCAAGGCAAGGACACTGGCATTGTCACCCCATAAAATTGGTCTAGTGGACAGAGAAATTTAGTACAGTTAGTAAGTTGTAAAACCATTGAATTTCAGTAGCAACATTTGTAAGAGCTTTATATCGCGCTGCAAGCCACGATCGCGACGACGACGTCTCCACGAGCGTAACAAAGGCCCGGGCTTGGGCCGCCATCGCGATCCGCGTCGGTCCACGTCCCGAGTCGATCGGCGGACCGGCTCAACACCGTTCCACATCCGACCGGGACGCACCGCCGGCCCTCATCCGCTTCCCTCCCGACAATTTCAAGCACTCTTTGACTCTCTTTTCAAAGTCCTTTTCATCTTTCCCTCGCGGTACTTGTTTGCTATCGGTCTCTCGCCCGTATTTAGCCTTGGACGGAATTTACCGCCCGATTGGGGCTGCATTCCCAAACAACCCGACTCGTAGACAGCGCCTCGTGGTGCGACAGGGTCCAGGCACGACGGGGCTCTCACCCTCTCTGGCACCCCCTTCCAGGGGACTTGGGCCCGGTCCGCCGCTGAGGACGCTTCTCCAGACTACAATTCGAACGCCGAGGGCGTCCGACTCTCTATACTAGATTATTCACTCTCTATACTAGATTATTCACTCTCTATACTAGATCTTGAGACCACTTTGTGCTTTTTAGATAACCAGGACATGAGCTCCCCTCCAAAAAATACCATATACGAACTAGTAGACCTGCAATCATCTAGACCTCCTGCCCAATCACAATCAGAATAGGCATGTATGTCAAAAGGAGAAGACTTTCTGCTATAAACAGTTTTGATGTGTAGACCTTCATCTATAGTTCTTTTAAGGTATCTCAATACTCTATGTGCAGACTTGCCAGTGCGCAAAGTGGGTTTCTGCATGAATTGGCTTAGCTTATTGACTATGAAGCCAATATCATGTCTGGTGATGGCAGTACTGGAGAGCACCCAAGATTTTTCTGTACAAAGTAATATCAGATAATGGTTCACTCACATATAGAACTAGTTTGGTAGAACTACTAGTAGGTGATGATGTAGGCTTAGCACCAATCATATTTGCTCTTTTTAAGAGGTCTAAAATATATCTTTTCTGAGTTAGATGAAAGCCAACATGATTTCTGTGAACTTCAACTCCAAGAAAATAGTGACTGGAGCTAAGATCCTTTAAAGAAAAGCTAGAGTCCAAAGACTGGTTAAGCCAGTTTATGTGCTCCTTGTTACTGCCAGTTAGAAGTATATCACCATATCATTACCTTTATGCCAGAAAAATAGTGATGTATCTGATCTAGAATTAATGAAGCCCCAATTAATCAATGTAGATCTCAACCTATAATATCAGGCCCTCGATGCTTGTTTAAGCCATACAAGGCTTTCCTCAATTTACAAACATATCTAGGCCTAGTAGAGTCAATGAAGCCTTAAGGTTGCACCATGAACATTGATTTAGTAATCATTCCATTGATAAAAGTATTGTTAACATCAAGCTGTTTAACATCCCAGCCAAATGCACATTGATTTAGTAATCATTCCATTGAGAAAAGTATTGTTAACATCAAGCTGTTTAACATCCCAGCCAAAACACTAAAAGCAATGTGAAGAATAAATCTGACAGTGGTTAGCTTAATAACAGGACTGAATGTCTATGTGTATAATATACCAGGGTTTTGGTGAAAATCTTTGACCACTAGTATTTTCTTGTACCTTTAGAGACTACTATCAGCGTTAAGTTTCACCTTAAACGCCCTTTTATTACCAGCAACGGTCATATTTTGCTGCAAAGGAACTAACTCATAGGTTTCATTCCTCATAAGAGCATCATACTCTTCATTCATGGCTTTAAACTAGTTAGGATCAACTAAGGATTGTTTAACAGTCTTAGATTCAGTAGGTAGTGTATCTAGAGGTAAAATATGCTTGGTAACTGTAAAGGCTTTTGGTTTGAAGATACCAGATTTTATTCTGTTGCCATCGGGTGACTGGAATGATTAGTAGGGGTTTGAATTGGATTAATGGGAAGGCCTATGACCAAATATTCAGAAATTGATGGAAAATTTTGAGAAAGGGGTAGACCACTTATAGAATAGTTAGTGTCTCAAGCAGGTATAACAGTATCATTACATGTATCATGCACAATCATATTAGGTGAAGATTGAGAACTAGGTGATACTTAAAACCTTGGATGATGAACCTGTGACTTGATCCTGAGTTGCATTTTTAGCTGAAACATATGTAGTTTGGATAGTAGTGAGAAGGGAGTTAAACAACAAATCGTTTGACATATTGATACATAGAAGGATCGGGAAACTTTGACTCATCAAAGACAACATTTATGGTTATGTATAATCTGCCAAAACTATGTAGACACTTATAACATTAGTTATTTTTGTACTATAAAACTCTACTTAAAACCTTGGATGAAGGATGTCCCAACCTTAAGTGTCATATATCTATCTCATTAGTTATATTTGTACTATAAGCTACTGCTTTTAGCTTATTTTGTGCAAAAAGATTAAAAATAGAAGCAGATTCAGAAGAATAATTCAAAGACTGAAAAATTGGTCTTTTATTACATACTGAGTAGGAATTTGATACAATAGGCAATGCAATTTTATTAATAGAATTACAAGCAGAAAGTGTGGAGGACATAAGAGTTCTAACATGTCTATTATTAATAGGAATACAACTTTTCTCAGTAGATTGACATACAATTTGTGAATCAGGTCTATTGGGTTAATTGAGACAACAAAGAGAAACATGTCCACTTGATTCAGGATAAGTTAGCGAGTACAATCCATCTCTAAGAATCTATTGTAATAGAAGAGTTCACTTGGTTTCTTTTTTCACAAAATATGAAATAACATGAAACTCTATAAAAACATTGTTATCTTGAGTAAGCGTAGAAATACCAGCAAGATTCTTTTTAATTTCAGGAACTCTAAGTAGGTAGCTTAGTTTCAAAGAATGGGTTTTAGAATACAACAAAGATGAACCTACATGAGTTATAGATAGGGCCTTACCATTACTTACTACCATTCTCTCATTTCCATTATATTCTTGGGCTAGGGATAGATTTCCAAGTTTAGATGTGACATGGTTAGTTGTTGCAGCACACCATACACATTCATTTACTAAGTCAGGGGACTCTACATATGCAGAAGGTGAAGCCATAAAGACTGAGGGAGTAGTGGTCATGAATGCATTAGAATTACCTCCACTGAATTGAGTGTTTTGTCCTCCATTGTTATTACTTTTAGCATATCTGTAAAAACAGACAGTAGCTAAATGATTTGGCTTAGCAAAAACTTGACAAACAATCCTACCATTGCTTCTACCACCTCTTCCTCATCTTTTATTTTGCATATTCCCTCTGTTGCCTTGAGTATAATACTAAGATCCTTTATCATAGATTTGATTTGATTCTCATTGACAATAAGTTGTCTCTCTAACCTGCTTTCGTGACACATCAGAAGCGATTGCGCATCTTCTACATTTAGCTCCTCAGATCTTGAAGTTATGCTTACTACAACAGTATCAAACTATGTTCCCAATCCATTTAGAATGTGCAAGATTAAATCTTGATCATTAACTAGTTGGCCAGCAGCAGCCAAACCATCTGCTATAACTCTAATTTTATCAAAATATTCTATTATGGTTGAACTTTGTTTTGTGCATTTTTTAAGAGAATTTTTCAATTACATTAGCCTGGCCCTTGACTAGCTTGCAAATTGTCTCTCAAGAGAGTTACATACTTCATTCGAGTAGTTGTACTAAGTAACAGTGAACAGTACACTTTCTGCCATAGTGGCCTTAAACTAGCTTAATCAAGCTGATCTTTCCTCATCCATACCCTATGTTCAGGGTTTCTTCACCATTTACAAGCTTCTTGCTTGGTTTTTCAATTGTGTCAAACACTATATCATCAAGATCATATCCTATCAAGGCAGGAATGACTTGAGATCTCCACAAGACATAATCTCCCCTATCGAGTTTGACAGACACTTAACTACTCAGATTGTTGGTGAAGAAATTCTACATACCTCCATCACTGTTGTTTAAGGTTGCTTCACTATTTGAGTTGTTGTTTTTTATTGAAGTTGTGTTGGAAGCCATTGGACGTGAGTCCTCTTCGGTCTCTGATATCAAGTTAAAGTCTTAGAGCCTAACTCAACTTAAAAACTAACTTAAGAGTTGTTGGTTGCTATGAGCTTATATTTTTAGCCCAATATATCTACTTAGCCGATGTAGGATTATTCTCTCAATACCCCCCGTCACGTCCAGGCCGCTCTTTTGCCTGGTCGTTGTCACATGAAAATGTAGTATGGGTCTAGTCGTGCTTGATTTTCGTCTAAAGAGGCTCTGATACCATGAAAGAAAATATATTCCTTTAATTTAGTTGACCGTAAATGAAATATAAAAAAAGAAGAAGAAGATAAGAAATGAGAAAGAGAGTTCTTGGAGAGTTCTTGATTGTGTAATGTCAACTTACTTGAATATTCAATCAAGTAAGAGGTTTTCTATTAATAGCAAGAATGATGGCAACATAACCAATGATAACAAGAGAGTTAGTTTCAATAGAATGCGTGAACTAGACAACACACATCACCTAACAGAACTAACATAATTTGACAGTAAGGACAAAGAACAAGGAGCTAAGTCTTAAGCATTCTCTTCTTCCTTCTTTTGCTTATCATTATTTGAGTCAAAAATCAGATGGTGTTTTAAATATTAGCTATTTTTTGTGATACTAAACGTATGTGACAATCTGAAAAAAAGACGCTATGAAACTTAACTGTTATGGGATATTACATTGGTTGTTCATTCTGTAACACAAAAAATTGGGGCTTAGACCAACTCTTAGCCGTTTGTGCAATTAATACTTGTCTTTAAGAAATTTTTCCATTTCAATCCTGCTGTAGGATAAGAAAAATACAATTTACTCCAACTTATGATACATCATCGATAAAAGTATATTGATATATTTTGATAATGTAAAAAGTTTCAACCAATTTAATTTTAATTCATAGACGTATAATATAGCACAAAATGAAATAAATAGTTACCCGTCCAATAAAACAGCAGAGCGGGGGAGACTGGGTAGGTTTTGGCGGCGTTGGGCTTCAGATAGGCAGTAGAATCTGCAGCACCATAACTCTGTCAACTGCCATTTGTTTTACAATACTTCTTACTTCAATTAACAAGCACGTTGGTGCCTCTGTTTCTTTTATCTGCTTCTTCTATAAAAAGATTATAAAGAATGTCAGTCTTAGACAAACGACATGTGTTGAGAAATGCGATCCTTTCTTTTATATTTTTTTTTCCATCGACATAGTGAAAATATTAAAAAATTTATACGATTGGACCTTTTTGTAAAATTTTTATAAAATAAATTAATCGATCATTTACTGTGCACGAATCACTTCACTAAGTCACTACCTGTGAGTCGCCGGCTTATTCTTCAACAAGCACGCGGTCAGAGTCCTGGTCTCCTCCCACTGCTTGGAAGCTTACGGTTTTATGTTCTATTTCACTCCCCGATGGAGGTTTTTTTCACCATTCCCTCACGGTACTACTTCACTATCGGTCACCCAAGAGTATTTAGCCTTGCAAGGTGATCCTTGCTGATTCACACAGGATTTCACGTGCCCCATGCTACTCGGGTCATAGCGTAAGCTAGTGATGCTTTCGGCTACTGGACTCTCACCATCTAGGGTGCATTACTCCACTGATTCGTCTAGCAGCACGACGCTTATATTGCTCTCTCACAACCTCGTTTTCACGATTTCGGCTGCTCCCATTTCGCTCGCCGCTACTACCGAAATTGTTTTTGCTTTCTTTTCCTCTGGCTACTAAGATATTTCAGTTCTGAACTGTTTATGTTTGAGAATAATAAGTATTTTACATCGTAGAGCGGGCATTTTTCTCTATCTCATTCTCTCAACTCAATCAAAATTTGGTAACGATCAATACAATTGTGTCGATTGACTGTTATGAAATGTCTCAAATGACCCTTCGCACATAGTGTCTCTCCATAATATTTTAGCGTCCTAAGCATAAATGAATCAGGATAATCCATCATGGATTTGATGGTTAAACTCAACGACGATATTGTAGGGGAAGTCACGCAGAAAAATAGCTTGACCCTAGAATAATTGAATGTTTAACACCTCTTTTTTTTCAATTTATTTTCCTGATTGTTCTCTTAATGGTTGTTGGGGGAACTATACAGTTATACGAAACAAAGTTATTTGCAATTATTCATCACAACAAACACCATATTCAATGCCCCAAAAAATAGCACTATCTGCTTTTGAATTTTACCATCTTTAAAGCCAAGCTGCAATTGCTTGTCAGTGCAGCAATTAACTAAACCAAATGCCACACACATACACATCGTTTTGTTTATTGTCTGTACACTAACTTTAGCAAAGAGATAACATTATCCCATTGGTAATTACTTATCATATTGCCAAAGGACTAAGAACTGACATAAGAATTATGGTCTTTATTCTATTAGGTAAAGAAGGTTCAAAGATGGTTTCAGCTGGAGAGTGACATTGATATGTCGCTAATTACCTTAATTAATCTTTTCATTATTTCACGTGGTAATCTTTCAAGAGAGATAGAAAAATGGTTTTTTCCTGTCGTACACCCATATTTATTAGAGAAAATTACGTGGGTCTAGATTTTATAATTTTATTTTATTAAATTTATATTAATGATTCTGTACACCTGAAATATAAGACTCTGATTTAGTCACGTTATCATTGAGTAAAAAATTTCACTCAACAATTAGAAATCAAATATTATTTTTTTTTGTTAAACACTCTTTACTTGTAATAATACTTGAACCCAAGCTCGAGATGATTAGTATAGACGCGACCCGTCATGAGGAATAAAAGAAGAAACATATCTAATTAAGAAGCTTTTAAGGAAGGATTAGAGAAAAAGACATGGAAAGAACGCACCAAAAGATGAATTGAGATACCAACAACTAGCTGAACCATGTGGGGTGGAAGGTTTTACTCTTTGAATAAATGTAATGTTACCTAATAAAGAGAGAGAAACTTTCCCCACAGAATAAAAGTGAACAAAATTCTTGAACCCCATCTGACGCAAGGGAAAAATAAATAAATTAATATTAATAATATGATATTAAATATTGTTTTTGGCAGGCTTTGTTGGATCTGGTACAGCAAAAAAATTGTTATTTATTGAGTGCAGATGGACGTTGCTTGTTTTTTTAGACTTCTTCATGAAGCCTAGCTTACTAGCTTCTTCTTGTAGGGTGACCAAGTCTTGCTTGGATGAGATCCTCCGCAGTTATTGTCTAAATGTAGAATGGAGGTTCAATTCTAACCGTCCAAAGAAATTTTGATGATTGAGATTAAAAGTAAAAATGTAAAAAAAATATTTTATTTTTATTTTTTTTAAATAAAATTTCACATGACCTCAACCATCCAGACATTATCAAACAATTTTAGATCACTAAACTGCCCTCTTTGTCATTGAATTCTAATGAGAGAGAATCCTAATTCATCTTGCTTTGGGTTTACTAATTATCCAAAATAAACAAATCAATTCTTACCAGCAAATAAAACAATTTGTCATTCAATTTCTCTCCCTCCATTTTTTTCACATTATTTCTTGATCTTATCGAAACCATTGGTCTCTATAAAAAGAATAATATTTGATTTTTAAGTCAGATGAGGAGTAGTTCACTACTAACATGACTAATCAACTCATATATGTTGAGAATAAAATCATGATAATAATAGAACCATGCTCTTTTAAAATAATATATGCTTCCTGATTAGGTGAGAAATAACTTAAATCAGCTCAAGCCATATATAAAAAATAATGATAAAAATAATAAGTAATCATATTTAATATTCTTGATGAAACTTGAACTAATATAAAATAATTAAATTATTACACATGTCTTGAGTTGATTTGTCCATGTCAACGATGAGGAAGAACTAGTGTGAAGGTAAATATTATTCTAATATTAACAGTGAGATTTACTGTTTCTAACTTAAATATAAATTACATTAATTTTAGTATATATCAAGAACTTATTAATCCACGTCATTGATGAAGTAGAGCTCATCTTCACATAATGATAAGTCAAGTATTGTTCTAAAAAATCATATTAATCCACATAAAAATTCCGTGCCAGTAGTACCATATTATTATTTTCCTACATACAACACTCTACTCCATTGCTTTATCTAGCAACTAGATCACTCACATAATCTTTTTACAATTCGAATCGTTGATGACAAAAAATACTTGCACTTTTATAGTCATTGACCCATTAAGAGTAGATCATCACATTGCAACATAGTAGATTGGGTTAGTCAAGTCACATGCCAAACTTAATCACAACTTGAGCACTAAATTTATAAATACTATTGCACTTAACAATGACAGACACGACAGTTCTCTATAATCGTAGATTGTCTGATCAGATCTAAACGATTCAGATTACGTGAAACATTATTTGAGATTTTTTTTTTACTTTTTAACATTTGATCTTAATCGTCAAGATCTCTTTAGATGGCTGTGATCAAACTTTCCCTCTCCAATTAGACTCCAACTTCAAAGAATCCTCATCCATTGCACTTTAGCTATCAATTGTACATAAAGTTCACACACTTTTGATCCCAACATGACCATTATGGTTTAATAGGAGACTTAAGTTTTATACGATTTGTATAAGATTATTATTTCTAATTAAAATAATTGTGTTGTCAATTGTCATATACAATTAAGAAACAACACAACCTCCAAAGAAAAATAATCCGAGTTCGTTTTGGTTGTTAAAGCTTGTTTGGTTTATGTGCTTTTATTATTTATTTATTCTGTTTTTAGGGTTTGGTTTATGTGTTTAATACCCTTTGTTTAACGATAAATAATTACCATTGACGCAGATGCATTTTATACACTAAAACTATTGAAATTTTTTATTATAAGGATTATTTATTATATCAAGCTCGACGATTTTTTAAATAATAATAAATAAAAAAATGGTAAGGGGTTTTCCAAGGGAGTCACATGGTACCCGCCTGACCCACTTTTAAAAATATTCGAACTCCAACGGTAGCAGTAAATTCTAAGAATCCACCACACAATTCATTCATCATTAAGGTTTGTTTTCTTGTAAGTTTTGAGTTTGAAATCTCATTCGTCCAAATATTTTTTTATAATTAATGCTATGGGTGTAAGGAATAATTATTTATCTCATGTAAAATAATTTATGAAGTATAATTTCTTGAGTCCCGTAAAATATTCAAGTCATATAAACTGATTTGTAAATATAAAATATATATTATCAATTCACTGATATAATATTTTTATAAAACGAATATTGATGATAATAAACATATATAGCTTCAAGATTAAAAGGTTATATATTTCAAGAAACTTATGGTAATGGTAATCATCAATTCACTATCTCCTTATGAAACTCTAATTTTTCTCTTTGTCTGTTCATAAATTTCAATATTACACATTGTATTGAGTTGTATGTTTTTTTTTTCATGTTTAGTTATATTTCTTGGATGGAATTTTAATTAATAAATTCATTTTTTTATTGACAAAAAAGTGTGCAAACTATATGAAATTGTTTCAATGTTTTTTCAAGAATTAATTTTACAGTATCTCTCTCTCGCATGAGAGGCTCAAGCTTCCTGCTGGTTAAAGCAAACGGCAGTAGTGAAAGGTGATACATATAATCGTTTAGCTTTGAATACAATCCATTGTCCCACTCCGAGCTTAAAACTCTCCCTTTCCACTTCTCCTCCTCCTTCAAATGGCTTCCATCAACTAACAACCTACTTCCACTCTCAAAATCATCACCCCCATAACCACTCCTCCAACCCCTTCAAATATTTTTTTCTCTTATTTTACTTGTTTATGTTTTTTCCCCATTTTTTGTCTTCACTCACACTCACTCAGTACTCACCCCTTCATTGTTTATAGACCCCTTTCCATTTCCGAGATTGGGTTTCTTTTGAACGAATCATTTATAGGTTTTCCTTGTCTACTTCTTCTTTTTGTTTTGAGGAAGAAGCAAATTGGTAATGAAGTGGTAGTCGGCGAAGAAATCGGAGTGAAAAATGGTTGGGACGGCAACCAATGGCAGGGCGACCCGACTAGCTTTCTCTTTTGTTAATGGCGGGCAAGACATGAGTCCGAGTAGCGCTCCGACGAGCAATGCGGGTTCGGAGTATGGTGGTATTGAGTTCACCAGAGAAGATGTCGAAGGTCTGTTGAATGAAAAGCTGAAGCGAAAGGACAGATTTAATCTTAAGGTCAGTGCTTTTGAATTTTGAAAAGTACTTAAGCTGAGCTTAAGTTGAAAGCAGCTCGTTTTAAGTGCTTTTCTGTGCTACACATGAACAAAACGAGCATTCATATGTTAAGTTTACAGGGATCTAGAGTTAAACAGGGCAAGGGCCCTGTTTTTGAAATGAAAGAATTACCCAAAAACAAGTTCACCAAAAACTTATTCCAATATTATCTGATTTGGAAAACTGTTTTTATATAAGTTATTAAAATCAGTGACTGGACAGTTTTTATAACTAGATTTTCTAGAATAATGTTATGTGAAAACTATGGTTTCTAGGAAAAATGTGATACGATGGTGGAATACATCAGAAGGCTTAAACTATGCATCAGATGGTTCCAAGAGCTTGAGTGCAGCTACTTACTGGAGCAAGAGAAGCTACACGATCAGCTCGAAACGACTGAGCTGAAGTGCACGGAAATGGGTATGATTATTCTCTTATATTCTTTGTTAAGGTTGTTCCTTTTTCTTTCTTTAATTCAAGTTTATAATATTTTAGAGATTCTATTGAAGAACAAGGAAGAAGAGTTGAATTCAATCATCACAGAGCTTAGAAAGAACCATGCTTCTTTGCAAGAGAAGTTTACAAAAGAAGAATCGGATAAATTGGTAAGAAGGGAATGTTTTGAAAGATCATACCATTTGGTCAGTGAAATTTTATTGGTGCCTGATCTTTTTATATTTGTTAATCAGGCTGCAATGGAATCTCTTATGAAAGAGAAAGAGTCGAGGCTTTGTATAGAGAGGTCACAAACTTCTCTCTCGGAGGAGCTTGGGAGGGCTCAACGAGATCTCTCAAGTGCTAATCAAAAGGTAAATTGAAAACCTCCAGCTATTTCCTCTAATATTTAATATACTCGATATATCATTTGACTTTAGTTTCTGAATTCTGTAGATATTGTCGCTTAATGATATGTACAAGCGGTTACAAGAATATATAACCAGCTTACAACAATATAATGGAAAACTTCATACAGAGCTTTCAACAATTGAAGATGACCTCAAGCGAATAGAGAAAGAAAAGGCTGCCATGGTGGAGGACCTCGGCCTGTTAAAGGGTCAACTTACTCTGTCTAAAGTGAGCTTCCGTTTAATGTCTCGTATTACTAAACACGTACATTACGGTTTGGGAGATGGAAGAATAATCGATGACTTTGTATTGCAAGATTATATAGATCTCTTCCTCGCTCTTTTTAATCTAAAGTTTAGCAATTTGATCTCATATACAGCTACATTGATCGATTGTCATGTATTAGGCTTCTCAAGATGAGGCTATTAAGCAGAAGGGTGCATTGGTTGATGAAGTTGCATGTCTAAGGAGGGAACTACAACAAGTAAGAGATGATCGGGATCGCCAACTTTCCATCGTACAGTCACTAACAGATGAAGTAGTGAAGTATAAGAAGTCTTCAGAAAAATCGTGTGCTGAGCTGGACGATCTGAAAACAAAAACCAACAAACTAGAGGTCTTACTTTTTGAAAATAAACTTGTTCTTTTTTCATAGATCTGTCATTATTCTTATCGTGCACTCTTTAGGGATATTATAAATTCATTTTGCAGGAAAAATGTTATTCGCAGAATAAGGAGCTAAGGACATTACAAAATCATTTAGCAGCTGCAGAAAACAAGCTGCAGGTGATTATTTATGGCCTTGACTATCATATAAACTTGATTTGAACGTAGGATACATGTAATTATGGTTTTCTTTTTTTCCATTTAGGTTTCTGATTTATCAGCAATGGAGACGAGAAGTGAATTTGAAGAGCAGAAAAAACTAATAAACGAGTTACAAGATCGCCTTTCTGATGCAGAAACTAAGCTTACAGAAGGCGAGAAGCTCCGGAAAAAATTACATAATACAATCCTGGTAATGTTCTTCTCCAACAAATCTTTATTTAGCACCAAGAAGCACATGCCTAACGAAATGAGTCTCTTGTATGATTTAGGAACTGAAAGGGAACATCCGGGTATTCTGTAGAGTCCGCCCTCTATTACCTGATGATGCTTCAAACTCGGACGGGAAGGTTGTCTCCTATCCCACATCCGTAGAAGCACTTGGACGAGGAATTGATTTAATGCAAACTGGTATGCTTATACTTTTTCTTAATATCTAAATATTAAAAGCTCATGATCAGGTGATAAACTCTCATGGTTCTTGTGTCGTTGACAGGGCAAAAACATTCGTTCACGTTTGACAAAGTTTTCATGCCGGAAACGACACAAGAGGATGTCTTCGTAGAAATTTCACAGCTTGTACAAAGTGCACTTGATGGTTATAAGGTGATTTATTCAATTCTTTTTGTTACCAAATCCAATATGGAATTCAATCAGAGAGCTACATCTAGTAGATACATAAATGTTTCCACTTTATCTTTCTCCATCACAAGAGTTGTCACTATATATGCGAATAGGTAGTTTATCGGGTCAATTAATATTGGGTGCAATATACTTTTTCTTAAGGCCAAACTGTAGGGATCAAAGATTCAAAAGTGTATTTTACCATTTATATATATATTTCTTGCATTAGTTTCTCAAACAATTTGTACAATTGATAAATGGTGATTTGTTTATATAGGTTTGCATTTTCGCCTACGGTCAAACTGGTTCGGGGAAGACTTACACCATGATGGGTAGGCCAGGGATCTTTGATGAGAAGGGGTTGATACCACGTTCGTTAGAGCAAATATTTCAAACAAGACAATCTCTTCAACCTCAAGGTTGGAAATACGAAATGCAGGTAGGAAATGATATAATTGTTTGATTAGGAAATGATATAATTATTTGATTATCTTTCTCGTCCAATTGTTTACGTGTTTCTTGTACATATAATTGAAACTTATGTTGTTTCGTAGGTATCAATGTTGGAAATATATAATGAAACAATTCGTGATTTACTCTCAGTAAATCGATCATGTTCCGAGAATGGTACTCCTGGAAAGCAGTATGCTATTAAACATGATGCGAGTGGAAACACCCATGTTGCAGACCTTACAGTTGTAGATGTTCGTAGTGCTAAAGAGGTCTCTTTTCTTTTAGATCAGGCTGCTCGTAGCAGGTAATTTGCACATCATAAGTTGTCGATTGAGAAAGCATGCTTACACTATTAGATTATAATTCCTCTGTTAAATTATATGGTTCTATTCAAAGGCTTGAGCGCTCACGCATGCATCTAAATTATTTCCGTGAAGGTCGGTTGGCAAAACACAAATGAATGAGCAATCTTCGAGAAGCCATTTCGTGTTCACTCTTCGAATATATGGTGTTAATGAGGTAACACAGCATTGTTTTGATCTGTTTCTGCATTATTTTTTGTTTTGGTTTGTTACTAAATTTATTTGAACTCTAAATCTATTAGAGTACTGAACAACAAGTACAAGGCGTTCTGAATCTGATTGATCTTGCCGGGAGCGAACGTCTTTCTAAGAGTGGATCCACGGGGGATCGACTGAAAGAAACTCAAGTACTAATCCAGCATATCGAATCATTTTGATATTTAATGGTCATTCTTTTTCATTGGAAGTTACTAATCACGCTTTTTGTTTAATTATTTGTAATTAGGCTATTAATAAAAGTTTGTCGTCATTAAGTGACGTTATATTTGCATTGGCAAAGAAGGAAGAACACGTACCTTTCCGAAACTCAAAGCTCACTTATCTTCTTCAGGTACTTGTTCAGCTGCTGGGTTTTCTTACTATATTCGGTGTTTTAGTTTATTTTTGTTAGTTGAATATATTCTAATGATTGGAACATAATTGTGGATTGATCAGCCTTGTCTCGGAGGTGACTCGAAGACCCTGATGTTCGTAAACATCTCTCCGGATTCTTCTTCCGCCGGAGAGTCACTTTGCTCACTCCGATTTGCAGCCCGTGTAAATGCTTGTGAAATCGGAACTCCTCGACGCCTAACAAACACACGGCTGTCAGATTCACGGTTGAGCTACTCCTGATTTTAACGACTTTTCTTTTTCCTTTGCAGATTGGCCAAATGAGATGATTGTATCTTTATCATAAGATAAGAGTGATTCTAACATAGCATATTAGGTTGTATAGTGAACAAAGTTGTACGTATTTTATTAATGAAACCACAATTCTTTTGACTTACATCTCTATTTTCCTTGCCATACTTCAAATAACACTTCCTTCTCGATCCACACTAATCAGTAATCACCGATTGAGGGAGTTTTACCGCCGTTGGCAACGACATTCCATTTAGGCTAAACTACAAATTATAAAAAACTTTTTGCTTTTTAATGAAGAGAAATTGAGTTGAGAAGACTTTTCGGGAAGGAAAAAATGGTATTTTTACTAGGTGAAAAAACTAAGTCATCCCGCGCTAGACTCTTGTCTAGCAATTTTTTGAAAACTTTGTTCTAGTATTTTAACGTTAATATTAATACTAGCTAAATCAGTGTCTAGCAAAATCTTTTGGCTAACATTCATCTAGCAATTATCAAGTTCAACAGTAAAATTTTAAATCAAATAGGTAATTTAATAATTTCTCCGATAAGAAAAGTTAAATTTCATCTATAAAACTAGGGCTTCATTTTATTTTTATTTTTGTCAACGTGTTCTTTTTAGATTTTTCTCTTTAATGAATTAGTAGTGTCAGGCCGTTAATTTGGTTCATACTAATCATCATTCTACCACAACTAATATGAGATAAATCGAGTTTTTATATTTTAAATGAATAGGCACACACTAATTATGCAAACAAGAAAGTTTTGGTTAAGTAAATCAAGACAAAATAGGATGTGATAGACACAACTTTGTGGTTACCCAAAGAATTAGAAAACTTGTGAATATGATCTCTAATTCTATCCTTTAAAAATCTAATCTATAAATTCTACAACAAAACATACCACTATTTAATCATTTTGCCACACACAAATAAGATCAATATCGATTCACTGATACATATTCTTCTCCCTTCTTATCTATAAAAATATCCAAACAATATGTCAGAAATATAATATTATTAATTGAGATTTTAAAATTCTTATAAATTTTACATTTCGTTCTTACTGCTACATAAATATAATAAAACGACCATCGATTTCACAAAAGAATTTTGTTACAATAGTGTCCGTGTAAAAGAATTTTGATGTAAATATTAAAAAAAATTATGCTGGTTGAACAAATAATTATTGTATAATGAGAAAACACCATGATTGAATTGGATAAAAGCTTGGCCCTCCTATTGTGGGTCCTTCAATTACAATATATCTTCACATCCTTAAAACAAATACAAGCAGTATACCCATAGTATTCTGACTTATCTTCTTTCTTGCAAAATAAATAAATAAATTGTCTCTTATCTTTTTGTTGTATAAATAAACACCATCTTCTCCAAAGAAAAAAGAGAAAGAAATGGAAATGCTTGAAAAGGCTAAGTCAAGAGTAATCAAAATAGTCTCAGAGGAAAGATGGGATTTCTTTATCACTCAAGCTATCAATCAAGGCTGCCCTGTGAGTACTTCTATTTCTTCTTTTTTTTTTCTCTTTGATATTAATTAATCACATATTTACATCGGTCGATCAAATAAATGATTAGATATTTCAAAAATAGTTCAAAGTACATGTAAACTCGAAATTTGAACACTACAAATACGTGTAACAAACATTATTCAACCATTCAAACTATTTTCAATGCTTCGAACAATAAATGATATAATTATCTTTTCACGTGATAAAATTTGTTAGAATTCCGAGTATTAAAAAGTTGGTTTATTTTTTCAAGATGATTTTTGCTTATCTTTTGTGTAATGAAGATTGCAGTACATTTTACAGCAGCATGGTGTAGGCCCTCAGTTGCCATGAACTCTTGCTTTGAAGAATTGGCTTTGAATTACAAAAACATCCTATTTCTTGTCGTTGATGTTGATGAGGTTAAGGTAGTAATTTTCTCTCACAAGATAGCTTACTTATGCAAAAAGTTTTGATATTTAATGTTTTTTTGGAGTGATTTATTACGGTACATACACATGTACACTTCAAACACTGATACAGTTTATCTATAAATAAATTATAATGTCATAAGTTTTGTTTAGTTAGTATGTATTTCTAATATGGTTTACATAGATTTATGAATCACAATTTACATTTTTTTCCTTCTCAATTTATTTATTTAATTATTTGCATGTTTATGTTGATTATTGTAGGAGGTTGCAACTAAGATGGAGATAAAGGCGATGCCAACATTTGTGTTAATGAAAGATGGATCTACTATTGATAAGCTTGTGGGTGCTAACCCATATGAGATTAGGAAAAGAATTAATGGTTTTATTTGTTCTAGTCCTATTCTCTAGTAATACTAATTACCTGATTTTTCTCTAAAAAAATATTAATTACCTGATTTTCTTTTAATCCAATCTCTCAAATTTGTAATGAAGCCCTTCTTAATTATGACATTATTTCCAGTTTTAAATGTGTGAATTGAAGATTATTTTTTGGTGGAAGGAGAGATCCGAGCACGTCATGTATCATTATGGGGTTGGAATATGTTTTAAGATGTTAGAAAGATATATATACACATGTATATTAAATTAGACCGTGTACGCCTCAAAGTTAAACTAAACAAAGTTGGATTATGAAGATGATCTTAATAAAAGAATTTCATAACAAAACTAAAAGCCCAAATGGTATTTATAATTGCTTAAAAATGATACATTTTGTTTCAAATCAAAATGTTGAGATTTTTTAATGAGATTAAATTGAATCAATTTCATTTATTGTACCCTTTTTTAATCATTCCGATTTAGTAAACTACATGAGTAGTTTACACGTTCTAAGGCCTGGCCAACCATCTATAGGAAACCCCTTATATGTCAATAGAAATATTGGCCGACTTTCACACCTAATAGATCGTATAACCTTTTTAGTTCGTTGATAGAATATAATAGAACATTCATGATATGTAAAAGTACATTAAAACATCGATTTTTGACAATCTTCCCCTTTATGAGTGAATAAAATTGATTTTTTATAAAATAATAAATGGATTTTGATCGGAAGTATTTGCTATTTGAATATTAATGATTAGATATATAATATAAAAACTTTTACTCAGCATATCAAAATAGTAAATTAACCTTATGTATCTTCATCAACTAGTTCAAGGTGTATCTACAATATTAAATTCCAAAGATAGGAATATGGCACTTTTTTGGGGCCCAAGATTAATTTCATTGCAAAAT
The DNA here is from genome assembly GCA_003255025.1 of Datisca glomerata. NCBI lineage: Eukaryota > Viridiplantae > Streptophyta > Magnoliopsida > Cucurbitales > Datiscaceae > Datisca > Datisca glomerata. The sequence goes on along the minus strand of QANY01011217.1, from coordinate 316,813 downwards.
TCCAAACTCAGAATTGAAAAATAGAATCTCAAAATATATGTGATGATGATTTTTTAAATTTGGTAGGTGATTGACATAATCTTTGAGAGCCCACGTTAAGTGTTATTCTTTATTGAAAAATTCTACGCTAAATCGCTGTTTAATAATATTTTAAGTTAGTAGTTATTATGTCACAACTTATATGTCGCAACTTAAATGTGATAGATGATTATAAAAGAAAATTAAACTCTAAAGTACAAAACATATAAACGATTTTATGGCACGTCCTAATTGCCGTTGTACATTGCTTTTAATTATTAGACTGCTTGCAATATTGTCTACTAAGAGATATATATGTACACACATATAGAGTAATTAGCGCGTCTTTAGCAAATTGGCAGTTGTTAAACGTCCAAAAAAACAAATATAGGCTTACTATGTCAGCTTATTAAAAGAAATAAATGAGAATTATTCCCAAAGCTTAGTGGATTGCTGATTTCCTTTTCAAAAGCAAGCACTTCCATTAATTTATACACATGATGCATGTAGAAAGGGAGATAAGAGAGCCTCATTTGTTGGGACTAAAATCCAAGTTTTGTAGCCTAACATCCTTCTCATTTTGCATCACTTTAGATTTGACTAATTTTTTTTAATTATTTTATAGACTAAATTTGTTAATCTAACGCTAACATACAATTTGTTTCGATACAATATACACAACTTTTTTTTATATTCCATAATTAGGAGAATAGTGTGAAATCGATAACTTCTCTTTTGATATGAGATGTGATTATTAGTTAAGTTCTTTATGACAATATTCATACATAAAATCTTATATTTTCTTATGTTTCTGTATAACTAGTCAATACACACGTGTCATGCACGTGTGATTAAACATATTGTATTTTTAACTGTGATTATTATTTGTAATCATGTTGTGTTTACGTGACTTAAATAGAAATACATAACACCATATGATTTGTTATCAATTTATTAGACTAAAATCAGTACAATATTATATTGTTATTATTTGTATTTGTTGATATATTTTAATTCAATCATGCCGTATCACATCATGTATGTTTGTAAGAAAAAAACTTTAGAGTGTACAGTAAAAATATTCTCTCAAAAATTAAAAGATAAAATAATGTCATTAGAATTAAATTATTTATTTCATATTTTATTTTAGACTTTGATCTTCCATTTTTTATTTGTACTGCAAATTTAATTTTTTGTTTGTAATTTTTTTGTACCTATATTTATATAATTATATATTGTTTGCTTACAGTATACAATATATAATTCTCTGCTTATAAAAGCGTTATTCTTTCATCGTTAAAAAATGGTGTTGTTTCACTTGAAAAATAATATTGTTTCGAACCAAAAGTAACAGTGAATAAGAATGTAGCAACTGTACTTTTATGGCACATTTTAGAATTTAGAAGGAAAATATGTAGACATGATTCTCTACTTATAAAAGCACTATCCATTAGGTTTATGATTGTTCAGATGTACCAAATAGTAATAGTGAATAAGAATGTAACAAGTGTACGTTTAGGGCACATTTTAGAATTTAGAAGGAAAATGTGGACATGATTGTCCAAAAAAATATCTCTCTTGCTTCCCCTCTCAATATATTATAAATTGTGAAAAATGTGAGGGTATGTTTAGTAACCGAAGGAGAAAGAATGAATAATGGAGTGAGTCGACGATGGACTACTGTGGCTTCATATTTGACGATGGACCATAATCGATGATGGATCATCGTGGCTTCATGCTCAATGATGGTTATGTGCTCGACGATAAATTAATGTTGGATTGATGATAGTTTCGTGCTCGATGATGAATGGACGGCGATCGATGATGGACTGACAATGGAGCAATGATGGCTTTGTGCTTGAAGCTGGCCGATGGACCACCATGGCTTTGTGCTTGAAGCTGGCCGATGGACCACCATGGCTTTGTGCTCGATGGAGGATGACGATGGCTCCGTGCTCAATGATTAACCTTCGTCACGGTGAACCACCATGGCTTCATATATGCTCGACAATAGACTAACGATGACGTCGTGCTCAATGATGGACCTCAATCAGTCTTTGATTTTTTAGGTCATTTTATCATTTTAAGTGGCATATCTTTTTTAACTATTTTAAATGGTAGATCCAACATTCAATTACTGATAAAGTAAATAATTTGAATTAATACTGACAAGGAATATATATATATTATATTTCACTTAAATTATGTTTTTAATTAACAGAATTAAGGTTATTTTGTTCAATCAATTTTTTCAGTTTAAAAAAATTGACATATTCCTAAAAATATTACAAAAACAGACTTTTATCTAATCTTTAATATATTAAAAGTAAGATGAAAAAGAAAATCATTTTTAGACCATTTTGTCTATCCATTATTTCACAATTTTAAAGTTGCTCTTTGAGTATATTAATGGTACTCATTAAATGTTAATTTTTCTTATTTCTTCAAATGATGTATCTCATGAGTAATTTTTTTATTTTATATCATTTTTAATTTAAATTATTTTTAGACATGAAAATATATTAAATTATTTCATCGTTAAGATATACATTAAAAAATTTAACCAATCAATAAAAAATAAACATATTTTTAGTTCATTTATCGCATGGAGATCAAATAAATAATATACTAAAAAATGTATAGAAAATGTCCTACATAATTAACTTAATTAGAAATATTTTTGTGAGTAAGATTTATAAAAAAACATAAACATTATAATTCTAGTTTTCTAATTTTATCTTTTAATAAATATATTTTACTCTTATATTCTTTGTCTATATGTATAAATTTTCTTAATAAAGACTAATAAATTTACCCTCATTACGTAACGAAACCGTAATACTAGATATCCAAATCTTAATATTTGAATTGAATTGGTTATTCCAAGGGTAAATTAGTATGAAATTTTAATTAATTCTAAACTGACTAATAAAGAACCGTCATTTTTTGCAAATAACAAAATATATGTCATATTTGGCCTATTTACTATAAATTTTATTGTTTATAGTACAAATCTTGGTCCATCCCATGTCATGTTATTAAAAAAATAACCCTCTAATTAAATGAAAATTAATCCCAAAGCTTAGTGGATGATGCTGATTTCCTTTTAAAAAGCCAGATCAATGCCACCATCTTCATTAAATTTATAAACATATTGGTTGGAGAAAGTGAGATAAGAGAGCATCTCAAATAACATAAATTTTGTTGAACTATATTGTTAACGATAATGTAAAAAAAATTGAAAGATTTGTTGCCGAAAATAGGTAGGAAATATAGAAATCACAAATAACAAAAGATAATTTTTTTTATTATTGTTATTTATTCTTAATTTTGTTGGCAAACCCTTCAATATTTATTACATAATAATCGTTAAATTTAGGGTTATATCACATATTCTGTACGTGTTTCTTTATTCAACATATCTACTATCTTTTAACGAGTTTCTCATGTACTAAAAATAATATGACATTTCGATTAGATTAAATTTTTGTTCTGCATTCCATATGTAACAAATAAAACTCTCAATTTGTAGTAGCATTACTGATAAAAAAAATTAAATGCTTTTGTACAAATTAGTTTTACGATAGAGAATTGAATGTTTTTTGTTTCACTGAAATTATTTCAGTCTAGCAGATTTTGTATAACAGGTGGTTTATTAGAATTTTTTTATACTTCTAAGTTCTAATTTGTTTAAATAAGATCAACATCTCTCTAATTTAAAAAGAAAGATTAATACCATATGACCCCCTAAATTTTGTCATAAAATCAATTTACCTCCCTAAACTATTTTGTCTTCTGAATTGGTACCTAAATTTTCTTCATCCATTACTTTACCCCATAACCGAAATTTTGGATTTAACGCCGTTTAATTGATCACGTGTATTGCACATGATTCCTACCAATTTTTTGGGTTAATATAATAGGATCCCCCTTGAATTTTGTCCCAAAATCAATTTACTCCCCTTAATTATTTTTTCTTTTGAATTAGTACTTAAATTTTTTTCATCCATCACTTTATCTCCTGAGCCCGAAATTTCGGGTTTAACCAAAATTTAGGTGTATATAACATTGTTCCTACCATGAAATAGGTTTTGATTTTGTTGAACGATATGTTATGACAGGTGGATATGGTAATTATTCAGTTATTTTGTTGATAAATATTGTAACTATTTTGTTGAATGATAAGATATGACAGTTATGTTGGTTTACTATTAAATATTGCAACTATTTTATACATCAGTTAAAAACAACAAATAATAATAGGTTTTACATGAGAAATGCTCTTACAATTAAAAATGAATATTTCTCTGTTGATCAAAATATTTACATATTTTTAATAACTTTATACATAAAAAACAGTGAAATAACGCACAAGGTTTTTCGATAACATTAAGTTAAGTTGATTCTTTTCAAAATTTTGACAAATAGTGAACATGGGGTTTTTTTATGGGAAAATATTAGAGATATATATACCTTATAAGGCTGAATAAATGGATAAAATTGGAAAAACAAATAGGCATTTGTCAAGCATGTGAGCATTTGACAGTCATTTAACGGGCAGATGGATAAAATGATAGATTGAGAAAATTTAAGTATTAATTAGGAAGAATAAATAGTTTAGGGGAGTAATTTGATTTTGGGATAAAGTTCAAGAGGGTCCTATGATGTTAACTTTAAAAAAATGATACAGGTTAATCATATTCCTCCATGTTAGGTTTCACTGATAAAAAACTTAGAACGGTAACACCCTTTAAGTAATAGTTAATACCAAAATTAACCCTAATTTTATTCTCAATTCTGAAAACGCTAAAATCAATCTCTTTTAATATTCAACCTAGCAGTCACCTAAAACTAAAAAAACTTGGGTTGATTTATGTTTCAGATTAGAAAAATAGTTAAATCGGGATTGATTATAGAGATAATATTGTCATTTTCTGCCTGAACTAACATATTTTTAACGTGATAGATTTATTTGACATTTTTCAAACTAAATGGGTGTGAGAAATTTTCTCAAATTTTAAAGTACATGTATTGAATTTGCTAAAAAAATTAAATACGAGCTATCGAGTGGAAGAGCCAGAAATGAGTTGTTTGATATTTATATTTTATTGTCATAATTAATTTGTTGGATAGTTAAATGTTTGTGCCAGCGTTACAGCTTAATTTGTTTAGTAGTTAAATGTTTGTTTATAGAATGTCTTATCCAATTAAAGAATTCAATATTTAATATTTTAAAAATAAAAAAAGTAAGATTTAAAAGTTTAATAAAATTAAAAATTATGAATTAAACAGTTGAAACATAATTGGATATGATAATATATCTGAGAACAACCTTACATCACTAAAGAAAAGTCCAAGCTTGGTGATTGGGTTAGCCATAACTGGGCTTGTAAAGCCCATATCCTAAAACCGTTTACTCCGACTCAGTATGACGAATCTCACCTCACCACAACCAGCTGCCACCCAAATTCCCCCACCCAGATTCTCTTCACCGAGAAGAAAAATCATTCCTTTATCATTTTCTTTTCCCACTTCCATCAATTCCTGTTTGTTTCCCCAGAAAATATACGCCGGAAAGTCATAGTTTTTCCGGTGAACCCATCGTCGGCATCATCCCAAAATGGTCTCCCCGGAAAATACCAATTGGCTCTTCGATTACGGATTAATCGACGATATCGCTGTCCCTGATGGAAACTTTCCTGTAGCGAATTCGGGTTTCTCCTGGCCTGTACAGGCCTTGAATGGCTCATCTAATGTCAGGTAACTTTAAGATCTCTCCATCAGGCTTTCGTGTGTAGTATTGGTGCCTGCTCTCAGAGCTCTGATTCTCGGTTTGTTTGCACTCCCTTGTTTATCCCTTTGGTCCACTATTATAGTACTCACCTGTGTGTTTAGTGTTTTTTGGAATTATATAAATTTCGAAGATGTTTTTGTGTGTAAGTTATTGCCTTGCTTTGTTATGTGCAAAACCATAGACGTGGAAAGTTGGGATTGTAATTGCGAGCAATATCTTGTACTTTGAGGTGTTTCTGAAAACTTGGGGAGGACAAACCCTGTTTTTGACTATTGTTCTGTCCTTTAGGCTTTCAGCTATGGTCGGGAAGTGTTGCGTTACTTGTGTCTAGTTCATTGTCATGATGAACTTTTAGCATTCAATTCCAATTAGTTAGAATTTTATGAGTAATGAAGTAGATACTAGCCACTTAGAAAATAAAGGAAAAGCAAAAAATTTCAGTCTAGGACTTTTCCTCCAGCAATCTTTTAACTAATTTTCGATTCATGATATTATGTTTCTTTTTTTCCTTTTCGTTGGGGCCTTGGGGGAGGGGGGATATCAATTTGCTGCCTTCCAACTTTAACTGTATTATCATAGTGATGTTGACTTAAGAGAAAAGAGATACTTTACGGCTCTGTAGTAGATTGCCTGCTTTTTGTATCTTGAATTTTCTGATGAGACCCCATTGTGTCGGTTTACGGAAGATTTCATGGTCCTATTTCGCCTTTTGGTTTTCTTGCATGCATTTATTATATTAATGAAAGATGGTCCTGAGTAACCACATAGTTTCTTTCAGGGAGAAATAGGAACTTGTATTGATGTAAAAATGAGAACACAAAAAGAAAGGAGATAAGAAATTCAAGCAAACTTAACTAGGAATGCCTTTGAAATATTTAGAATATCTCATCCAAAGAGAGGTAGCAAAATGAAATCTAGACCAAAAACTATCAACATCCTCAAAAGGGTTTTAAAAAAAATTATTCTTACTTTCAACCAAAGGTCCAAAGGTGCCACAAAATCTCGACGACTCCCAATGCCCATAAAGTAGACTCCTTCTTTGACTGGAAGGAAAGCAACTGCACTTCACCACATGCGTGGTCAACTATCTGAGGAGGAACCCAGTTCAACTATAACGCACCTAAAACCTTTTGTGAAACAGTGATCGCTAAAGACATGTATTCTTGTGCATAGATGTGTAATTATTTTAGAGCATGAGATTCTATTGACCCCTTATATGAAATATACTTGTGATATGTGTGAGAATGAGACTTGTCAACGAAAATATTGTGCGAGAATGAAATAGGTGATTTCTGTGTCATTGTGCTTCTCACTTTTTTTGTTGTTTTATTTTTTCCTCACCCATTTTCTCTCCCCCTTTCTTTTCAGAAGTTTGCTCTCTTGCTGGTTGTCTTTTGTCTGTTTCTAATATTCTGTTTCACACTTGTTTTTGCTTTTATTAGTTTATTGTTTCTCATTTCATGAGTTCATGTTATGCATCTAGTGTGGAAATCGATGCATCACTGGCTGATTCAGACATTGTTAAGGAACCTGGCTCCAAAAAAAGGTAACGAGTTTCATTGGTGCTCATTCAGTTTACTGAAAATGGCCAAATTTTCTTGCCAGAGTCCATTACTTTCTTTCCCTTCCTTCCCCCAATCTCTCTAATGTATCATAGCCCCGTTTCAAGTAGCTAAGCCATATTTTACATGAATGAGTTTGTATAGTAGAAACTAACGAATTTCTTAATTCTTATATGGTTGTCAAACGTAAAATATCGCGTGGTTCAGATTGGGTTAGTGCACTATTCAGAAGGATGCTAGATTGGCAATAAATGATTTTACTTATTTGTGCCTCCGAACATTGATAACCTTTTATATTGCTTTGACATTATATCCAACAGAGTTAAGTTAAACATGTACAAAGATGTTCCCATAATAAAAAAACATGTATTTATTTCCTTATAAGAAAAATAAAAATAAAAAACATGTACAAAGATGTTGATCTGATTGTCTACCAACAAAAACAACAAGTGCCAGATTAAGTAAAAGCATTGATATTCAACTGGCCATTTGATCTATATGTTAGAATTTAGATTCCAATAAAGAGTGCTCCTGAGTTACTAGTGAAATAGCATATTCTCTCACACGCTGTTTTTATTTGACAGGACTAGATGCGAAACAAGTTGTGCATCCAGTTCCAAAGCATGTAGGGAGAAGTTGCGGAGGGACAGGCTGAATGACAAGTTCTCTCTCTCTCTCTCTGTATATATATATACACACACACACGTGCACATATATAATTCACATACATATAAGCACATTATCCACTTGGGAAGTACTCGTGTTGCACTCTTCTTCTTTACGTCTCTTATAAAAAATGTGCTGAATATGAACAGGTTTCTGGAGTTGGGCTCTATTTTGGAACCTGAAAGGGCACCAAAAACAGACAAGTCCGCTATTCTGATGGACGCTGTTCGTATGGTAACTCAGTTACGGGGTGAAGCCCAAAAGCTGAAAGACTCGAATTCAAGTCTCCAAGAGAAGATTAAAGAGTTGAAGGCAAGTTTCTTATACACTATTGCTATATAAGATTGAACTTTATTGCCACCACATGTCTTTTATAAGGAGTCTTATAATTACAGTAGTATAGTTGTTTGTGGCTTGTCTAGGCTGAGAAGAACGAGCTCCGTGACGAGAAGCAGAGGCTAAAGGCTGAGAAGGAGAAGTTGGAGCAACAACTAAAAACGATGAACTCACAACCGAGCTTCTTGGCTCCCCCTCCTGCAATCCCTGCTGCATTTGCTGCTCAAGGCCAAGCTCCTGGCAACAAGTTGGTTCCCTTCATAAGCTATCCCGGGGTAGCTATGTGGCAGTTTATGCCACCAGCTTCTGTTGACACCTCACAGGATCACGTCCTCCGCCCACCGGTTGCTTAACTCGGCAGCCCAAGGTGATATGGATGGCTGTGTTTTGTATTAATTTTATGTATTCTCACTCTAATAGTCATTACTTAAGTTTTAATCAAGTGATTTGGTGATTGACAATTGTATGTGCAACTGATAATTATTATGAATGGATGCTTGGTGTTTTCATGTAAATGTCAATAAGTTTATCTGGCAACCTGTATTCCTTTTAGATTGTTAGGAAAGGCAAATTCTTTTAATATGATACAAGTATTATGCTATTGTTGTTACGCTTTCCATATCAGATCTAAACGACAGCGGTCGTCGTGCTATCTCATGTTGTATAAATCCAGATTAAACAAAACTCAGAAAGGCTGCTGAAGTGCTATCTCTCTTCAATATAGAGCAACAACCCACCACTAGAAATGTCCAGTTAGCTACAACTGTTGCATCCCAAATATTCATTTTCTTCGTCTCCAGCACAACTCATGATTCATCCCAATTCTGTCCAGTTACTGTTGTTGATAGATTTGGATTGAGTTTGTTATGAAGAATACAGATTTGCTCTGCACTTCTTTCATCCCATTCTACCAAATATGAAAAGTTACGTTAAATCTAGACTGTTCGAGCTGGAAAACGAGTAAATTTGTTAGGAAAATATTATTATTTCATTTTTGTGTTCGGCCAAACTAAGCTGTTTATTTTCAGCTGAACAACTCAGATTGACCTAACATAAACTTCATTTATGACATACAAATCAGCTGAACAATCTAATCGAGTCTGAGATTATAAACATAAGCGCATACTTCAGTTTGCATGATGAAAGATTCTGAGATTACAGCAAAGTGAAGAACAAGTAAAACACAATCAAATTAATAAAATAAAATATAAATACAAATAAAGTAAGGAGGTGCTGTTACTTACATATTAAATCTGATTATTGTTATTTACAGTAAGCTTGAAAATGGAAAGCCAACAAATATAAATAAGTAGGGAGTATCCACAATTCCTTCACACCATATATAGTCAAAGCCCCTTATGCCTTCCTCTTCTCTATTATATTAACACTGTTAATTTAAAGCTTTCCAGGAGAATCCCAAAAAAAAAATATATTCAACTCGAGACCTGTAACCAAAGAATCAAAACTCATATCAGAGACGAAGGAAGAATGAACTGAACGTTTCTTAATCATTTTTCCAGATTTCATCCAAGAACTAATCAGTGTGACATGCCTGTTCTAACAGACATTTAGGTTATGTTTGGATCTTGGAAACAATGAATGACAAAAACATGAGATGAGACTAAAAAGAATGAGAAAGATCGGATAAAAAGAGAAGCTTAACGTGTTAGTTCAACGAGAAGTTCGTCGAGTTAAGAGACAAATTATTACCTTTAATCAATATCGTAATCTTCGTCTTCTAAGTGATTCTCCATCTTCATACCTTTGTTATTATTTACAAGCTTGAGTTGAGCCCCCGTGTTCAAGCTCTCTATATTATTTACAACCTCAAGCCGCGTCTGTGTTTCAGGGCTGTCATTGTTATTTACAGTAGAGTCATTCGTTTCTGCTACCATCCTAGACCTATCCCAGCCAGTTTCTTCAACGCCATTGTGAAACTCAGCCCTACCTGAACCATTCTCAGCTCTAGAGTTAATAGAAGCAGTGATACTCCTCCGGGGATGCATGCCGTTTTCAAACGGCACAGACTTCTGATCATCACCATCTGAAGCTGGCACCCTACCGTAAAAGGACAAAATAATTGATGAACATGAGCATAAGCCTTGACCTTTGTACAATTATTTAAAACCGGGAAAAAAGAAATTGAACGTTGAATGGATAAAGCTACCTTGTTTGTAGGGATCTGCGGGACCCAAGATAGTCAAAAACCGGAACCAAGTGTTTTGACCTTGCTTCGATCATGCGCGTAGGAATCCTTTCAATCTCCATCTCCCCTCCCGAAGGATTATCTTCATCCAATCCGGTGCCATCTCTTGTTATCAGTTGAAAATATATCTGCAAAACAAGAAAAAACAGGCTTGAGCATCTAATTATCAAACCTGAAACAACAGAAATATACAGTGGAAAGATACCTCGGCTTTTGCCCACAATGGACTCCGAGCTTGATGCATATGCAGTTCAGCTTCGGAAATATAAGAGTGATGTTTTTCCTCTGGACTCATTTGTGCGTCTGTGCAAGTATCATTTGCCTCGGTATATTTTCTATTACCGTCTACTACACTTCCATTATCACCATATATATCAAAATTATCTTCTGGCTCTCTTCGACTTTGTTTACATATGTTCCACTTCTGAATAGCCTCAATCACCAGTCCTGCATCACTCTCCGGTGATTCGTAGGCAGTTTGTAATCCACTCATGACATTCATCGGATCTAAACTGATTCTCAATGAATATTGTACCATACTACCCGACGGTGTAAAAACTAAAAGATGGTACATAGCTTTCGAGGAGCCAGACACATATGAAGAATTACTCCTACAGTGACTGAAACACGAGGCAATAGCTCCAGAGAGAGAATTCATTCTGCCCGTTGCAGCAGCTGCAGCACCACTTACAGTACCTCTCCAACCGTTAATTCCGTTATGTATTCTGCTAACAGCAGAAAGCATCACGGGAGGCCCGGCTTCAAAAAGAGTCCATTGACTCGGCGTTTTTAAACCAGAATAAGGTGGCCTTTGAGCTTGTACCACTTTTTCTACACCTAAACCACCGTTTTCGGAAGATTGGAAATTTACTGATCCGCCCATTGGTTTTATAGCAAACAGATGGTTTGTTCCCCTAGAGGAACTAATCATAATCCAGTTGCTGTCATCACTGAAACTGATATCTTGTATGACCTGAACCCCCCCCCCCCCATTAAACTAAGTAAAGAAGTAAATAACGCGAGACACCAAACAAGGAAACAAAAAGTTAAACGGGTCTTACTGCATTTGTAAAACCACGCTGCAGTCTGTAAAGATGAATATACGATGCACCAGTATCAGATGAGGAGGAACTTCGGGGAGTAATTCTGAAAACGTTTAAGTTATGCCCTTGAACAGAAGCAGTCACTAAAAGGGTTCCACTAGAATCAAAGCATAATGCGGAGATAGGGCTTTTGTGTGCCCTGAATTGTGAGATTACAGCTTTGCTGACTATATCCCTGACAATGACCTGATAACCCAAAGAGAAGAAAGATAAGATGCCTTACGAAGAAAGTGTTTTAAGAAAAGTCGTTAAAAACTGCCACACAGAATCTGTACCCTTCCGAACCACTTATGCAATGGAAAAACCATGGTAGCCTGATCTTTGACAGAGTATGTTGCTATTGTTATGGCTCAAAACAAATGTTTCAACTTCATCGTATTGGTCAGAAATAAAAATGTCCATAAAAACTTAAAACATATACAACTATAACGTCACGACAAGTAAAATTTTGCAAAAGACAGTCATATATACCATTCCAACAGTATCAGCATCTGTTAAATGACCATTAAGAGTTCCGTTCCCTTTCCAACCGAAACTCCTTGATTGCAGGGAGTTATTACCATCAGGTAGAAGCTCAGAGCAGTACATCGATAACTTCTTATATCCCATGTCTCCTAAGGCCGCAATTCCTACAGCAAGTTGCTTACTTGATTGTTTTGCATGAGCAACAAGGCTTCCATTTGAGGAAAAACCGGGAAAGCTTGCAGAAGGTGTTAGATGTTGCGGACTAACACGTCCTGAATTAGAGACTGCAATCGGACTTCCGCTGTAAGCCAACCATCTCGGACCAACTGCAAGAGGTCCATAGCCTATACCTCCAAAACCCGGACACCCCAAAACTATTGGATTTGTAAGAAACGTATATTCTCGCTCTAACGTTGTGGCATCAAACAAGTGTATCTGTAATGCATACAAATTTTATTAACACACTGATTGGGCAGAAATTTTTTAATGTATGATCACAGAAGCTATGCAAAGAATTAATACAAAAATATAAATTCGTCTTAACCCAATAGCTTAAGCTTTTGGGTTCACAAGCAATTTAACATGGTATCAGAGCAATAGGTCCTGAGTGTTAAAGAGTTAATTCAAATATATAAATCCGTCTTCACTTAACAGCTTGAGCTTTTGGGTTAAATGACAATTTAACAATTACATGAAAGCAAATGTACCTGAGCTGCTTGAGAAATAGCGACAACTCGGGAACTGCACCTTACAGAGTAAACAACGGATCTGAACTTGAGCTCATGAACATAAGATTGAGACCTCAAGGAATAAAATCGAACAACGGTAGGCATAAAATTGCCATTCCCTAGTTCATGGCAGTTTGAGTTGGCCATATTGCGAGGAGCCCCAAATCTATCCTGATTGTCACAACCGGTAGAAACAGACCCATCGGTACAAAGTACTAGCAAAGGGCGGCTTTCTGCAAACTTATCTCCTGATTTATTTGATCCTATTGCTCTTGGTAACATTTGCATAAATGAAACAGGACCATCGTGTTTGGAAACTAAGTCTCGCACATTGTTTGCTTCTTCAACATCCCAAACCTGGAAGCCAGATCGATAGCCCAAAAGGAGAACTCGCCGAGTGACATCTTCGTCAACCTCTAGCTTGTCAAACCCTGCCCAATTTACCTTCAGAATTTAAATATCAAGCGTTAGCTCATATCCAACATCAATGGAAAAAGAAAATTGAGAGGAAAAATAGGAAATTGGGAGAAATTTTTTAGAAAGCGTAGGTATATGGACAATCACATAAAGCAATAATCAATAAAACAGTTGATCCTAAAGCCACATTATTTATTTTATTCTTAAGTCGAGAGAGAAATGGACGGGAAAGGAGGATGGAAAGGATGATGATAATGTAGTATCAGTGTTCGTGGACACCTGATGTTAGATGCCAATGTAGAATAATGGGTACAATATAATGTAGTATCAGTGTTCATGGACACCTGATGTTAGAAACTGAGTGATTTCTTTTCAACCAGTTTTAACTTGAGTTAAGAAATCCAAAACGGAGATAAACCACTAAAAACTAAGGGGTATTTGCTCTGTTCTCCATCATAATAAAGAAAAAAAAAAGAACTTTGGGTCTTAAGTTGTACTTTACAATTTGTACTGACATGGCCCGCCATAACTCTTTGCAATTCTAGAAGAGCGCCACTTCTTCGATATCATTATAAGTTCCAATTCATTACTTATAAGGTAACGGAAATTTTTTCCAAAATAAAGAACACCATATCCTTTACAAGTTTAATCTGCAATAACAAACTCGTCGATCATTATTTACTTTGGTACTCAAAGCACCTTAAGATTTGTATTCATCGGTTAAAATATTCCCACTAAATCAACAAATCGCAGTAGAAACCTATTTAATACTTTCTATAAATGTCTTATTCCAACAAATCTTTTATATTAAATACTTATAGAACAAAACAAACCCTTACATAGACATAAGATTGAAAAGAAATTATTGCAATAGTCATCATATTCTGATGTAATCATTTCGCAGAAAGTTAATGCCACAGAAAAAGTTCCTTAGGTCTGCTAAATTCTAAAGTAGATCTCAAATCAAGCTAGCAATTAGCACTATCATGATCACTAAGCCTAACTAAGTTCATGTACTCATCATAACAAAACTGCGATTCATGTATGAGCTTGTAAGGCATGACAAATAATTGAAACAGCCAAAATCTCAAGCCATTTTTTCCTAAATCAGTTCAAATCAAGTCAAAGGCCAGACTATAAGCCTGTTTCATTATATCATGACATCAACTAGCCATACTAAAATCCACTTTAGTGAATCTGAATGAAAACCTTTAAGGCCACTCAAAGTTACACACGTGACCTATGTAAGACTTCCTGCCACATATCCGGAAAAACTCCTCAAATAAGAAGCTAGTGCCGAAAAGGTCCTGAGGGTAATTTTATACAACAAAAACGTTCATCAATGTTCTTAACGCTCTCCAAACATTAGATATAAGTGGCTTGTCATCATTTGATGTCGATAACTATCCAAAACAGAAATTCAGGAAAAAAAATATGGCCAAATTCAGGCACTAAAAACATGCGGAAGGTGATCTTATGTGCCTCACTTAGACAGATCAGATTTCGCCTTTAGTTTCGGCACCATAGGATACGCCAAAAAAAACAAAGAAAACCCACGATACTAACAACTTCTATCACATTTATCATCCTACCAAGCATATGCAGTGGCAACTTTCTCCGAGAAAGTATACTGATAGATTTTGGACAACATTCAACCCCTGTAAAAGCAAATTACCTCAATGCATAAATGCACTTTTCACAATATCCGGTGACTGTGTTTCCATGTTAAATGGCTTGTATAAGAGACGCTAATAGCTGAGATATTTATGCTCGAGATACAGTAGTAAGGAAGTAACTTCTTCTATCAACTTTTTACTTCCGATCAGCGAATTAAACACGTCCAGACCTTATTAACTAGCCTACTCCCACAAGGGGAGAAAAACATAGGCAGATTGCATAAATCATCAAAGCTTCGTGCAATTACTGCCTGCTATGAACAATAAACGAACGAATTTATCAAACTATATTAAAAATCCAATCCAATATATATTAGTCTCATTGAGATGGTCCAAACTCAACGAACGATTTCATCTAACTATGTTAAAAATCCAACCCAATATATATTAGTCTCATTGAGATGGTCCAAACTCAACTTTATAAGTTCACCCACCCATATGCACTCGAAGCTGATAGAAAGTTGAGTTAATTGAAGAAACTCAAACCTGATCACGATTGGCATCATCCTTATCCACAATCGACGATGCGACCGACGCAGCGGACCGTGCGACAGTGGAAGCACCAGAAGACACAATTCTCAGGTAGCTCGAGAAGGCTCGAAATGAGCTTGAAATTAACCCATTAGCTCGGTCTGAGCTCGGCACTGGCACCCCTCCCTGCTGTTTTTGGCTTCCCTCATTCCTCATCCCCAGAACTAAAGAAAGCAAAATACTCAATACCCAGAACACCAAAATTATCAATTCTCCGCCAAATTCACCTTTAATCATAACCCCAGGCAGGTTGTTTCTTTTTCAAGCCTCACCCACCGGTTACCAACATCAAGAAAGAAACAGCCTCCAATCGACAATTTTCAGGTTCCAATTGTCTCCATTAGCTTCAATTTACTGGAAGGTTCAAATAATTGGGAAGTACCCAAAAAACTACAATTAAGCCCCAAGTCGCAGCAAAAAAACGCTTCGATTTCGCTTCCCACGGTGTTACACTGCACACCCCTGTTTTTTCGTAAAAACAAAAGCAAACGAAACGGTGCAAACTATTTCGAAAATACAAAAGGGGAAGAAAGAATTTCTATTTAATACCCAGAAACTGAAAAACGCCTGAAACAGATGCAAAGTCTGAGTTTGCTAATCTGCGAGCGAAAGTCCAAGTTTTTAATTTTCCGAACAATTTTTTTATGCAAGAAACTTTGCAAACAAATTAAAATCAATTAATAAAAGAATTTACAAAAAAAAAGGAAAGAATTTTTTGTTTTTATGAATTCAGTCAAAATAGAACAATCGAATCAACATACGGAGTTGGAGAAAGATGGGTTTTTTCAGGATTTTGGGGCTGAAACAGCCATCATGTCACCGGAGCACCGGGAGAGATCTGTGGAGAGAGAGTTTTAGAAAGAGAAACTTTAGAAAGGAGAAGGAGGAGGATTTTGGATAACGAAGGAGAAAAGTTTTTATCTTTTCGATTAGTTAGATTTGATGAATTAAAATAGAATAAACCTTCTCCCTCTCTTTCTCTCTCTAGAAAACATATTTCAAAAGTTTTGTTTAGCTTCGGGAATTCGATTTTCTCGCAGTTGAATTGAACCAAAACTAATAACGATGGTAAGATGATAATCCCACACACGTCTTTCCATTTTCTCAAGCTGTCTAATATTTTAAGTCTAAATTGTAGGTAAGACTATGATGAAATACATTTTTAATTAATAATAGAGTAAACGTTGCCTTTTCGTTTAATCTTTTAATAATTTTATAAAGAAGTTATTGATTTTATATATTGACATATATATATATATATATATATATATATATATATATATATCCATTCATGCCAAAATATAAATATGCGCATATAGATTTAGTGCAAATTGTATTAAAACCGTTAATTCTGCTAGGACAGAACACTAGCATACAATGCACCTTTAGATATGGTAGGTGTCTGAACTGGAAAGTTTCTCTTATGGGAGTCATATAAACTAGTTTATCTCATGGATCTGTTTTTTTAATAATTATCTGAATTTAAGTATTGCGCTGTCTGACAGCAATCTAGCCAAAGTCCTTGAACTGAGAGTTCAATCTCATGGCTATGATTATCTACAAGGATCGTCTCCATTTGCTATTCTATTTAAGATTCATCTTAAGATTTTAATAACCTTGAATCCTTACACCAGGAAGCAAAGTGAGCAAGGACATACAGTCCTTATTGATACTAATCTGTTCAACAGCCAAGTTGTTGTTCCCCGAATGATTTCCTAGTTTGAAATCACCTTTCCTGACACCTAGCAAATTCCCCAGGCTGTCCCTACCAGACCTGCCATCAGACAATCCCTCGAAGATGTCATCCAAACTCACAGTGGCAATGTCTATCTTCGTTTTCAAAAACCACTTCTGTCTCTGACCAGAAGCCCTTCTAGTCTGAGCAGCCGTAGTATTCCTCCCTATCAGGTAGAAATACTTGAATCTTCTAGGGCCTCCGTAGCTGACCCTCTTGGATCAGGGTAATCTGATCATTCTTTTCCCAGGGAGGATAAGATTAGAAGAATTCATATCAATGAAAATCAGATTCCTCATGGTGTTTATGAACCCACCATAAACAGAAGGCCAATGAGCTCAACCGCTAGTGACATGCAATTCAATATTTATATGGACTTACACCAATAGTGTTTTAAGACAAAGTCTTCATCAGGATTTTATGCAACCAAAATATAAGGATTTTAGAGATTGATATTTCTCCAACCATAATCCTCAGCAAATCTTAAATCTGAAATACCTGTACTACTTCCAGTTAGAACAGGATTAACGCCTTCAGTCTTTCCCTGAATGGTATTATCAGCTTACTCAAAGAGTCAAACTAAAAGATGACCAACAGTTACAAGTTCTGACCAATATACTGAAAACGTGGATTACCACATCTGGCAGAACCAATCAAGTTATACATCCACCACCCTCTTTCTTAGAACTTGCTCCAGGACAAGGCAATCAGAAACTATTGGTCATTAACCCTTATACTGAGGTTCCAGACAAGACCAATCATCAGGACACTGTTAAGATAAAATACATTCTACCCTTAACCAAACAGAACAATTACACCAACCTCTTCCTTCAAACTGTAGGAACACAGTTAACTAGAATTGAGGAACATGTTTCTCAAATTCAGGAGATACAAGCTAAAACTCCTCCACCAGAAAAACCCAAACTAACCATTAAACCAGTAACTTTTAAACCTCATTTAGATGTTCAGAATTTTAAATTAAAATCCAGTAAGAATGAGGATGATTTCATGGAAACCATTATGGGCAAGATCAAGAATCTAAATATCTCTACACCTGATAAGAGCTCTAGTCCTGAATCATCTTTAGGACAATTGAACATGATGAGTCACCTAATCCTGAAGAACCTGAAGAGTATTCTCTCTCTCAAATCTTAGACATTCAAAAGAATTTGGATGATTCCATCAATAAACTCTCTTCTGGTTATTCTAAGAGACATACTACTTGTATGGCTTTAACTGGATCAAGTAGGTATTATTATCCCAGACATACTCCCCAAGATATCTTGTATGAATAAGTCTTTCTTCATTCTAAAAAGTCTTACCATGGCAAAACCATCTATAAATGGAACATAGATGGTAAAACAGAATATCAGGTCTTTGAGATCATTCATCAGATGATCATGTATTCTTCTGTATGTAAACAGAATGAGAATACAGATCATCAGATCTACAGGTTCCTGGTAAATGGATTCACAAGAACGCTGAAAGACTGGTGGGACAACTGTCTCACTGAAAGTCAACGCCAAGAAATCTTAAACTCTTTCAAAATTAATATTGACCCGATTACTGGTACCCATACCAAAACTGAAGATGCCTGTTATACCCTGGGCCAATCCATTATCCATTATTTCCTTGACCCAGAAACTGTCAATACTGATAGGCATAAAGAACTTCTCCAAAATCTGAGATGCCCCTCTTTTACCCACTTCATGTGGTACAAGAAAGTCTTTCTTATGAAAATCATGCAAAGAAGTGATGCAAACAGTGAACACTGGAAGGCAAAGTTCATTGATGGCCTCCCAAGTCTTTTTGCTGAAAGAGTAAGAAGAAAACTCTGTAATAAACATGATCAAATGGATATTTCTTATGATCAATATAATGATGGACATCTAATTGTCCTATTCATAGAAGAAGGACTGGGATTATGCAATGATATGAAACTATAACATATGATGAAAAGTCAGGATCTTAACAACAGAAAAGAATTAGGTGAATTTTGTAACCAATTTGCCTACGATACTAAGATCCAATATCCAACTACTTCATCATCCTCCAAACAGCATAGGACTTCCTCTAAGCCATCTAAACCTCATAATTGAAAAAATAAATTCAAATATAAAGAGTCCAAACATAGATCTCAACCACATCAGAAATCTCATAACAGTAAAGCCAAAGCCATCTGCTACAAGTGTGGCTTAACAGGACATTTTGTCAACAAATGTCGATCTAAATTTAAAAAGAAACTTCATGAGTTAGCTCTCGATGACGAGGCTCAATAGAAGATTCTGAACTGCCTCTCTGAAGACAGTTCTACTACTAGTTCAGATGATGACGTTGCATATCTTTCTACATTTGAGTCTGACTCATCTGCCACATCTGAAAAACCAGATCAACCTTGTTGCAGCTCTAAAACCTGCAATACCATAACAGAAACCAACTATTGGAAGGCAATAGTTGAAATGAATGGTTTAGATCTGAATGGACCAGGTTTAAATGTCTTAACTGATACTCAACGATCTCTTCTCACCACAGCTGATCAAATAACTAACCCGGAGATGAAACTCAAGTTTTTAGAAACTTGTTACAAGGAATATTTCACTCCCAAGATCAAACCTGTAAAAAATTACAAAATGAAAGAACTGTTAAACCGTATTCAACATGATTATATACCACATAAACCTATAACCATTTCTCATATGAAGACGGAAATTAATATGATTAAATCAGAAATTCAGCAGCTTAAGACTGCACATCAACTTATGTTTTAAGATCAGAATCTCCTAAAATAGTCTACAGCCAAAGGGAAAGCCCCTGTAGACTTCTCAGACCTGCCTTCACTAGATCAGCCAGGTCAAAGTCAAATTCAACCTTGGACTTCGCCAAATCATCCATCTCCTAGTCAAAGTCAAAGTCAGACTTTGACCTCCCTAGATCAGTCTTGTCAGATCTCACCAGATCAGACAAAGAAAAATAATCTGTATTTTATTCCTGCTGAACCAGGTCACCTTCCAGAAATGATATACAAAGATTACCTTAGCAATCAAACCTGATTTTATCATTACTGACGCCGTTGTCTTAGTAGATAGTGGTGCAGATATGAACTGCATTCATAAAACCACTCAATCTCTCACAAGCGCAAGTGGAAATTCTATGAGAATCCAATACAAGATGGCAGAAGCGTTTATCTGCAAGCAAGGAGTTTGCATACCTGCTTCATTTGTGCTCATAAAGAATATGACACAAAGCATTATTTTAGGAAATCATTTCCTCAATTCGATTATACCTATCACAAGAATTGATACCTCTGGTATCCATACTGTTATTAATACTGTTGATATTAATTTTGAATTTATCACCAAACCTTATACTAAGGAAGTATATATTATCAGACATTTGATTGATAATAAGACAAATCAATTAAATCTGTTACAAAAAGAAATACACTTTTTGACAATTGACCAATGTATTCAATAACCAGCAATACAAAAAAAAATTCAAACAATTCTTCATGAACTCCAATCTGAAATTTGTAGTGATATCAATAATGCCTTTTGGGATAGAAAGAAGCACATCATATCCTTGTCATATCAGCCAAACTTCAATGAAAAGTATATTCCTACCAAATCTAGACCCAGCCAAATGAAAAAGAAATATTTGGAACTCTGCAAAACTGATATTAAATCCCTGTTACAAAAGAAATTAATTAGACCCAGTAAATCTCCTTGGAGTTGTACTGGTTTTTATGTAAACAAAAATGCTGAGATAGAAAGAGGATCACCTAGATTAGTGATCAATTATAAACCATTAAATGATGCTTTACAGTGGATCAAATATCCAATCCCGAATAAAAAAGATCTACTTTATAGACTTTATGATTCAGTGATCTTTTTAAGATTTGATTTGAAATCAGGATTTGGACAAATCCAAATAGCTGAACCAAACAGGTATAAAACTGCCTTTACAGTACCATTTGACCATTTTAAATGGAATGTTTTACCTTTGGTGTCAAAAATGGTCCATCTGAATTCCAGCATATTATGAATGATATTTTTAATGCTTATACTGCATTTATTACCTATTACATTGATGATGTCTTAATCTTCTCATCATCCATAGATCAACATTTTAAACACCTTCATATTTTTAAGAATGTTATTATCCGAAATGGTTTAGTATTATCTGCCACTAAAATGAAATTATTCCAAACAACTGTCAGATTCTTAGGTCATAACATTTCTAATGGCACCATTATTCCTATTAACCATAGTATAGATTTTGCATCTAAGTTTCATGATGAAATTAAGGATAAAACACAATTACAGAGATTCTTAAGAAGTTTGAATTATATCCGTGATTTTTATCCCCAATTAGCTCAGGATACTGCTCTACTTAATAAGGGGCTTCAAAAGAAACCTATATCTCGGACATCAAACCTGACATTAGCAGTTAAGAATATTAACGTTAAAATCAAACAATTTATCCTACATGGCATAAAATTGTAGGAACTGTTGCCTCTAAGGTAGGATATGGAGTTATTCTCAAACAGATAAATTCCCATAATCAGAAAAAAGAATTATTAAGATTCACCTCTGGTACTTGGAAAGGACCAGCAAAAAATTATCCGACAATTAAACAGGAATGTTTAGCGATTGTAAAATGCATATTAAAATTTCAAGATGATCTATTAAATCAACATTTTCTTATCCGCGTTGACTACTCTGCTGCAAAACAGATTTTCAAAAAAGATGTACAAAATCTTGGATCAAAAGAGATATTTGCATCATGACAGAGTATATTATCTGTATTTGATTTTGATATTGGATATATTAAAGGGGAACATAATTCTCTTCCTAATTTTCTAACCCGTGAGTATTTACAGGGAACAAACTCCAATGATGAGTAACCGAGAAAGAGGCCGCAGCTCTCGTGGGCGCGGACGTGGCAGAGCAAATCTATAATATATGAATGATGGGATTTTCTGGCCACCAGAATTTCCCAGTGTACAAGAGGCTACTCGAAAGAGTACTAAAGAATTCCTCTTGACACCAGAATAGTATATTCCTAACTGAATATCTGAGGAAACAATCCTCATAATTGAACCGAAATGATGAAATATGGATGGAAAATCCATGGGAGATAAAGACCCGTTATCTCTCCACACAATAGTATCCGACCAGATTTGAACACTATAGATACATTTATGAAGCTATAATAGTCCAATCTGGGAGCATGAAAATCAGACATACATTCCATGACTCTAACCGAAATACCAGCCCAATTACTTTTAGTAAGGCTGTAATCCAAAATTTCATCTCCATCAATCAATGGGGTTTACATCCCCATACTACCAGAACTATGGAGATACATTAGAAAATCATAAAATTACAGCTATTGGAATTATATGGAATCCTTTACAAATACATTTTATTATGAAAATCCGATATGTAACCATACATGGTTTATCCGTACATGCCATGAAGTATTAGACACAGGTTTACCAAATTGATTCCTCCTTTGGTGGGATAAATTTGGTCCTACGTTTGATACTCTACCTGAAATACTTCAAACTGAGTTTAAAGAATGACATTCACAATATGCCCTGATCAATAAAAATAGTACCGTATCCAAAGCATTGGTACATTTTATTATCCGATTTAATATCCCATGGATTTGGAAATGGGATCTTAAATGTGAATACCAAAATGACATACCCGTATTAAAACGTATTTTCTTCATTAAATGGTGGGATAAAGAAATGAACCCCCACTTAACTGAATTAATTAAATTGATTAAAACTCATGGACAAGCCTGCTATGAAGCAGTCCCTAAACCTTTACCAGTATCAACGAGCAATCCATTTTTGAATGCTCAAAATCTCATTAAACAACAGTTTTCCCAGATCATTGAAAAAGAACTGGCTGTAAAAACCATGGACTTTGTCAAACACCAGCTCCTACATGTGTTTGGATCCGACACCTTCTCCATGGCCACATCTAGTACAAACTCGAGTCCACAAAGGCAAGCACCATCATCTCCCAGTACTATGCCTACTACCGATCTAAGTCATGACCTCACCCAGCACAATGCCTTCAGCATCCTTGGAGGTGAAAAAAGTCAAGATCCTAATGATGATCTACCAAATCTATCACCAGAAGCGGATCCACCAGAGCCAACCATTGCTGACTTTTGAGACTCGTTAGCTTCTATCATATCTGATCAGATGGATAAAGATAAAGGATAACTAATCTGATCTGATAATGACCCGACCAACTGTCATCCAACAAGCAGAAGCACACAAATCTACTTTTGTCACAGTAGATTCTCTAACTGCACAAGTGGACAGTGCTCATAAACCCACACCCACTATAATAATAATGTGTAATAATTGTGATTATAACACAGTTACTTTAGCATGTACTCTAGTTACTTTTGTACTGAAGTTAAGTTTTCTTGTATTATAAAAGGGTCTCTCACCCTTGTTGAGAAAGACATAATTTCTCCCTAATGTTTAATAGAAAGCTCATGTGCTGAGCACTTATGATTTCCCTTACTTCTACACTATCTCTCTCAATTCTCTCTCTTCTCATCTCACCTCTATTAACATCATGCTCACACCTGCACGTACATAACGTTGTTGTGCTCAGGAGCTCCAGTGCTCCCTAACCGTAAGTTTCTCTTTTAATTTCCACAGTAGATGTTCATGAGACCATGTATGTACTAATGTAAACTGCATATAACCATGACTATAAGCTCTACTAGTCATGATTCTGTTGCTAACTCGAAGACACTCAATGTGTGACTGTTAAGGCTGAGGAAGCACTCACTGTAGACTACAGTAAGTTCAGAAAATGATCAATGAACATTGAGTGGGACGTCACCCAAGTCGCGTCTGGGTAAGGTCCGTTGAGCAGAGATTGCGTTGGGGTCGTTGACCACTGTAAAACGTTGACATACGTACTCAGTGTCAGTTATTTTGTTATCTGGACTGACTGGACCTGCAGTGTTTAGGCCCCTCACTTGATGGGTGCGTGTAGGTTAGCTGGAAGTTGGTATCATATATATATGTATGTATAGTTACAATCCCCACCGCGTAATAGTGCACCTACACGTCTTCATCGACGTTGTTTTTTAACCGGAAGACCGAGAGCTAACTATCGAGACTTTGGGCTATCCGGACACATACTTCGTGAATGTATATATATACACACAAATTATGCACAATTTTATACAAACATACATATATATGAAATATCGAGTTTCTATAATATAAATATCAACAGAGAAATGGTTGATATATGATAGTTGTCTTCTATAAATCCTCCAAGATAATATTGGATTATAATAAATTTCAATATGATAGTTAATCTGTTTACCAATCGAGCAAGTTACATCGAGTGGTGAAACATATCATTTTCTAGAAAATATTGTGGCAACGAGTACTCAGAATGAGCCAACAAGTCGTATTTCTTAGAGCTTTAGTTTCTTCATTGTTCACTATGTTATTTCCATTGTTCTGATTATAATATGTTACTGAGTTGTTTTGTGTTTTTATTTTTACATAATCATCCTTTGAAATTATATTTGTCATCTCTTACTTTTGCCAAGAAACAAAAACCTTTTTTTTACTTTTTGAAATATTAATTGAAGAATAATTTTATATATATATTATTATATACTAAAATAACTTAAAGGGGAGAAATTTTTTATTCTTATTTTTATCCTTCAAACCTTCTTGAAATATATTACAACTTAAGGATTTCACCTTGTCATTTAATATAAAAAGTTATGAAGAAATATTATTTCATATTGAATAATAATTTGTTTATAATATAATTTATAAAATTAAATATTTTTTATAATATTTTACGATTATAAATGTAAATATTCATAAAAATGACCTTTAATAAAATTTGAGATTTATTTTTAAGTCAATAGTAATTTATTCGTTAAATATTTATAAATTTAAATCTTATGTAATATTTATGTTATCAAAACATGAAAATTCATATAAATGAATTGAGAGAAATAAATATCGATAAATTATCTCTTTATATAACAAAATTTTAAAAGTTGTTAAATAATCATTTTTATATATTATTCAAATAGCAATGATATATTGTGCAATTTTAACTTTATTATAAACAAGTGAATGCATTTATTATTATTATTTTTACTTTTAATTTAGATCTATAATTATTTTTAAAAATAATATGTGTTTCAACGTTTAATATTAATTTCAACATTACAAGAAAATCCGTCTACCGCAACAATCATTAGAGTCTACGGCGACGGTTTTTAACCATCGGAAGAGATACGATAACGGTTAAGGAACCATCGGGATCGCCGCCGCCGAGATTGAATCACCGACGGTTTTCAAAACCGTCGGAGGAACGTCGCGACAGATGCTCTAAAGTGACGGTTATTTTATCTTTTAGCGACAGTGTGAACCGTCGCTAGATAGGATATACCATGACGGTTTTATGACCGTCGCAATTACTATATAACGATGGTTCCTGAACTGTTGCCAAATAAGGAGTATAAATGCGGCGGTTTTAGAACCGTCGCTAATTTGTCCTCGGCCAATTTTTTATGACGGTTTAAAAAACACTGCTTTCACAACCTCTTTCTTATTTCTACTTATTCCCAAAAATTTCTACATATTAACACAATTTTAACATAGTATATATTTTCACAATAGTTAGAGCAGTATCATTCTATATATTTACGGAGCGCATAATATAAAACATTAAACCATTAATTAGATATCCAAAATATAATAGATTATCAATACAATTTATCCAATGAGTTCAAAGTATGAAAATTTGAAATAACAAAATATTTCATAAGTATTAAATAACGTTAAACAACAAAAGGCTACCCTAGTCCTTATGAGAGTTTTGCATAAACTTCATAATTAAGCTTACCTGGGAGCGTATATCTAAACATTCAATATGCACCTAGTCACATTTCTCACGCATCTCTGAACATTCAGCCTCTAACTTAGGCACTCGTGCGCATTGAGCCTCCAACTCAGCTACTCGTGCACATTGAGATTCTAGCTCAGTTGATAAACGAGTAGAATCTTGCGTGGATGATTCCCCTCAATAATGCGAGAACACTTGAGATGGAGTTACCTCGAGTCCTAATGAACACACTCGTCCAGCATGCTCTGGACCCAATACTTATGAGAGCACGTCGTTTGGTGAAATTGGATCATAATCACCATTCGGAAGTTTACTCATGCGCTCTTTAAGTTTCACCTATAATACAAAGTTAAGATTTAGTACGAGTAAACATGTAATAACTATTTGAAAAATTGGTATTAATATTACAACTTATACTTAATGCAACGTTTGCAGTCTCTTCATTTACATAAAATTCATATTTTCGTTCATGTGAGCCTGCAAATAACTCTGTCTTGAGGGCTCTCTTTGAAGCACTTTTGTCTATAAAATGAGAACATATGCTTAATACTTAAAATAAAACTGATTTAAACAATTATAAAGTTTAAAATTTACCATTTATGCTCTTTTCCTTGGTATACTGGTACGTGTCAACGTGTGAGAGTGTTTTAGTTTGCTCTGCGATCTTTTGTTAGTTGCAGATTGCTTCTATATTTATGAAAGATAGATAAAAGTTAATTTATTTCAAATACAATTAATCATAGATGTATAGTAAAAAATCATACATTTCCTTCTTCTAAATATCATCTACGAATTATTGCAACAAAACACTCTTTTGGAATAGCATCAATCCAATGTTCTAATGCCTCTTCATCTGTTTCATATCTCACCGTATATTCATTTTTTATTCTACTCTTCTCGTCCTCCCATCTTGCATTTAAGGATGTCAAAACATATGTTTTATGACATTCTTCTACAACATATTTTGACTACAAAAGATTAATACGCAATTAATATATATGTATGTATATGAACATACAAGCAACCATACATTCACTACTTCCCACGCTTGATCTGTATGATACCATGACACATGCCTCCAATCATATTGTATAGGAAAAATATTATGTCATCTAGCAACGGTACCACAAAAGCTTGTAAATTTTCCTTTATCAGCACCGATGACCTGAGCCATAGGTATTGAAAGCTACAGGTATTCTATCACCGCCTGATCTGGTCTACATAAACCCCAACATAATCATAAATGCTATCTCTAAGGCCAACATAAAATCAAAATCAACTAAAATTCACAAATATTTCCCATCAAATTCACAAATTTAAAAATCTCTCTAAACCCACAAAAATACACAACGAAAATAACTAAAATTCACAAATTTCTCCCATCAAGCTCATCATAACAGAACAACACATATAATCAAATAGGAAAACTGAAACTTACCGACCAAGAATTTAGTAGGAAACCCACGTACAGATCGGGGTTGGGCGAGGAAGAGGATATGGGTTGAGCTACGACAAAGCTACAGCAGAGCTACCTCTGTCGGGGTTGAGATCGTCTGTCGAAGTTCACAGAAGATGAGAACCGCGGGCTGAGCTACGACCAGGAGATCGCTGGTGCAGGGGAAAATGAGGAAGAAGGCAAAATTGAGGATATATAATATATCTACAACATATATAAATGCGAATCAATAGAAAAATAATTATATGGACAGTATACATATTATTTGAATGTATATATTTAAGATGTATATCGAAGATGAGTTATATATAATATGAATAAGAATTACATATAAGTTTAATAGTACATGATTGTCATAAAATACAGTATATTTTGAAATATTAGATATTTATACTTAATTCATGCGCAACGCACGTGTGTTTTTACTAATATATATATATATAAGTATAGAAGTGCGCGGAAAATATTTTCGGACAATATTACCTTCAATCACCTTTGAGATTTATACATTATCTTTAAACTAAAAATTAAACATACAAAATTATATGAAATTTTTTGAAATATTTGTTTAAATTATCATTTCAAAGATATTTATACTTACTATTACTATTGAAAATATCAAAGGACAAAATGTAAGCAAATGACAACTCTTAAATTAACCAGTATTATTTTAGATAATAATTTTAGGGAGTTGCCGACGACTATAAGATTATCTTAAAACTTAATTAAAAGAATTATTATTAAGCACGTTAAACCAATTTTTACTTATAAATAGCTTTCTTTTTTTCTCAGGCTCAAATTTTTTTTTTTTTTATAATTGAGTATATCAACCTATTCGTTCATGTAGACGAAATTTGTGAACTACTTAAAAAATAGCATAGGTCACACGTGCATGACATGCTTGACTAATACATATAAGTGGCTTTAGTATCCATTTCTTCATGAGCTTTTTACCCATTAACTCATGTGACCATTTCTCTTCCTATTTTTCTCAAGTTATATGCTTAAGGTGCATGCAAATCTAAAAGCAAAATTTGATTGCATACTTTCACAAAAATAATTATTTGTCACAAGTTCATTAATAATATATACTCAAAGTAAAAGAAAGTACATGTAACAAGTAAAAGTTCCTTAAAATGAAGGGGAGAATGGCATAGTGTAGAATCTATTTTAATTAAAAAAAATGTGGCATTTTACAAAGTGGATTAATGGTATTTATTTGGGAAGTTAGGCATTTATTTTCCAAATATAATGAATAAACTTTATCCCATATTGGAAGTGAACCAAAAGCATAATTCTATTGAAAGCAACTTGGATTTTACTTTACCCGACATTAATTAGGTTGGAATATTTGATTGATTTAAGAAATAAAATATTTAGAACATCGAAGTTTCTTCTATTTTACTCTGATAATATTTTTTTAGAAATAACTTTTCATGTTAAATCCGTCGTTGTAAGCAAATTCTCTCTTCAATGAATTATTTGATAAATCAAGATACTCTAATAAGTTGCATTACTTTTATATTATTAGATTTTATTTTGGTTGATAACATGTATAGTTTTTTCCCCCTTCTTTTTTTATCTTATTATTATCAAATATTTGTTATATTGATTTAGCAATCGTACGTGATATATAGTATTAGCTAAAGAAATAATCCAATTTTTAAACATTTTAAGAATTAATCATATGTTTGGAAGTTAAAGTATGAATGACACTTTATATATAAAACAAACTACTAAATTCTCGGGGAAGAAAATGTAAAATGTAAATGTCGTGTGCTTGGGAGCCAAGAAAAATAACTTGGAAAGTCA
Source organism: Datisca glomerata (assembly GCA_003255025.1). Taxonomy (NCBI): domain Eukaryota; kingdom Viridiplantae; phylum Streptophyta; class Magnoliopsida; order Cucurbitales; family Datiscaceae; genus Datisca; species Datisca glomerata. The sequence goes on along the minus strand of QANY01011217.1, from coordinate 287,384 downwards.
GCCTGAGCCACATAAGTCTTTTATTGGATTCTAATTCAATACGTGAACAAATTGGAAAGTGTTTCTATACTCCACGTTACATTTTAAGCCAACTACGCCTTTTATTTTCACCATTAAATCATACTACACAATCCTCATCTTCATCTGTCCTTCACACGTCTCCATAATTGGACAAAAAAAAACAATATCATTCTCTTTATTACTTGAATTTGGTGTAACTGATCGAAAAAGACGTGTTTCGTATGTGTTAAAGTGATTTAAAATACATGTAGTATTTGCATTACAAGAAAAATCTAATATTGCGACGGTTATACGATAACGATTTGTTAAACCGTCGTTAATTATTTCAAAGAAAAAGTAATTACGACGGTTTACTTAACCATCGTAAATGTTGAATATATGCCGATGGTTTTAAGCAAAACGTCGGGATTGCCTAAGATATGCCGATGGGTTAATTAAACCATCGCAGTTGGAAGACAAACTCGGCCGGTTTCGCACGAACCGTCAAGATACGCATCTATTCTACGGTTTTTAAAAACTGTAGCAATAGATAACCCTAAATTACTTTTAACCTGTGACTAGCTAGAAATGCTTTTTATATAAAATATATAAATATATTACTAGCTAGTATTACAAACTAAACTATTGTACGATTGTCGTAATTGTTATTATTATTACTTGAATATGAAAAAATTGATAAGAATAAATCAATCTCCACAAAATAATTCATAGATTCATGACCCACCTTAATGAGATAGTACTTTTAATTCTAAAAGTTAGTGAAAGCGTAAAAATAGATGAAACTCTGGTGAACTATTTTATTTAAGACTATATCAATCAATAAGAGTGCAGCCTTTATACTTTCATATATCATGGATATTATGAATAATAAATAATTTTTTTGTATAAAATATGTAAATATTTTATTACAATTACAAGCTAAACTATTGCTATTGCCATTATTATTGTTGATATTTGAATATGAGAAGTTTGAAATAATAAATCAATCTCTACAAAATTATTTATGGATTCAACGACGCACCTTAATAGGACACTACTTTTTAATTCTTAAAGTTAGTGGGAGAGTAAATATAGATGAAAATTCGGTTAATTATTTTATTTAAGATTAATATCAATTAATAAGAGTGCGGTTCATGTACTTTTAATGGGTGTTATAGGATTAATAAAAAATACATGGACAAAGTTGTCTAAAAATAATTCTCCTAAACACATCATTAATAATATATTATAAATTATAGATAGTATTATTATCTTAAGTTGATTTAACACGTATGAGTGACTTAAAATTTACTAAAAAGTTTTGACTCGATCGGGTGGTAGAGGAGGCATCTTCAATGAGATGAGGAATTAGCTTCTTTGACATTTTAGGCTACTTTGGAATTAGTAGTCATGATAGTATTAGATAGTATTATATTAAATCTATCGTATTGTATTGTACTATATTATCATATGCACAATGTACTGTAATAATAATTGTATATATTTCTTGGTCTGTCAATTCTTATGATAATATAATCGTCTAATATTTATTTATTCTTAATGAAATATATGTTTTAGAAAAAAAGAATGAAGAACCATCACATTGGTTATATAAACCCCTAACTCCCTACTAAATGCCATTTTATCAACATTTATAAATGCCAATTTATTTTCTTTACTAAAGAGAATCTCCACTATATGCCATACTCCCATTTATTTTCATGAATCTCTTTTTTGTTACATATGTTTGTACTTTAAATATATATGTAAACAAAAAAAAACATGCTTAATGAACTTGTGAGAGATATTAATTTTGTGAAATTAGGCAATCAAAATGTGTTTTGGCATTGAATGCATTTAAGCGTATAACTTCAGAAAAGTAGGAACAAAGAGAATGTCATATTGGTGAAAGCTTAAGAAGAAATGAGTATTCTAGTTATTATATGTAAAAAAATCCTAATTTTGAGTTTATTTGTCAAACACACACGATCGACTTAAATTTACTAAAAAACATTATGCTAATTTTTGGTGGTAAAATGTGTCTTATACTAATTGAATAGTTATTCTCTCGTGAAACTCTAGTTTAATTTATGTAAGATATGATTCATATATACACAACTTTGTATTGGATTATATGTTTTTTATTGGACAACACCTGGCCTAATATTTTGTTTTCTTATATATCTCATTATATTCGTTCTAATTAAGTAATCGTGTTTAAAGATAGATATATTCAATTTTTAATGTACATAATATTTTAAGAAACAATCATACAACCAAATAAAAGATAATACTTTCATACTTATTTATGTAATGAAAATCTATTCACATAACTGATATATATAGTTCCACAAGACACATGCATGAAATATATGTAACATTACACCTCACAAGCCACAACATCCTACAATTGCAATAACAGCGTCTCAACAAATAATTAGAAATGCTAACAAATAGGCCACTTACATATTAGTAAGGAATTATAGAAATTAAACTTTCACAAAGAAAAAATCTTGTTGGGGAGAAAATGAATGAAGAATTAGTAGCGCAATGTCTTTTGCCGTTCAATTTCTTCTTCCTGCTTCTGCCCCTAAGTTGTAATTGGAGAGATTGTGACTTGTTTTTAGGGTGTGGTTAATGGAGGGATTATGGGGAGTGATTTTAGTAGTTTGATTTCTGGAATTTTGGTAAAATAATTGGTTGGAGTTTAAATGTTGGGCATCCTATGTTTTCAGAACTTCTTTGGGGAAGATGAAGATCCATATGAGGATATTTTCAGAAATTTCAACCTATTATAAACGGTGTGTTTCGTTTTTGAACAATTTTTGCATCGATTCTTTATTTGAGCCATTTATTAACTTAATATGTTCTATATAACCTGATCATGCCATTTTAACACAAATAATTGACTACCGATTATTTCAAGCCCAATATTTACCACTTGGGTCATCTGTAGTGGGCCCTTTGCTTTGAGCTTCCACACATTGATCATACCATTGTCAGTAAAAGTTTGGAAAAATAGTATGATTGGTCCTATTTAAACAATGCAAGTAAGTAAATGGCATATTTTAAGATTAGATGCAAAAAAGATCGATTAACGAAGCTAATGGTTTATGGGTTTTATTATTTTTCCAAATTAACCCCATGACATGTTAAAAAAAATTATATTTTAATCTCATTTTTTACGAAAAAATTCAAAAATTCATCATCAACTCAACCTATTTCAAATTTCAAATCAATGTTTATGTTTTACCTCATTTTCTCAACACAATTTGTTATCTTTTCTCATAAACTCAAATCTTTATCTTCCATTGGAGAATGGACTGTGATTTATTTTTTAAAAAAATTGCAGAAAACGCTAGCCTTTAACATAAAAATTTATTCTTCATCTTCGATTAGAAGCCATTATCACAAAAAAATACTTATTGCTTCCTCAGCTTCTCGATCTAATCGGTAACCTAGGAAACCAAATTGCGACTCTTACCATCTCTGAGAAACAATTATCACCCCAAAAAATCAAAAGCAATAACATATTATAACAAAAAAAGATTGATAAAATCGAAATAACATAAACAAAGTCAAGAAATTCGAAGTGCTTAGTGCGCATGAGCTTTGCGTCCATGATTTCTCCTTTACGGGAGAAGAATTCTCGAAGGCGGTCCTCTGACGCGTACTACGGTTAATTTTTCACGCATATTAGACTTATACGCAGCAAACAATTCAAAATTCGACACAAAAGGTTCAATTTTCCTTAACATCACTAAATTTGGTTGCTGAGAAGAAAATGAACTATGACTTTCAGATTACAGTGGAATGATAAAAAAATAAAAGCAGATTTATCTTGCAAATTTCTATTGCAATTTACAAAACGGAATTTGAGGGTTTATTAACAAAAAAATCCAAAATAAAATTTCAACTAACTCAAAACTAAAAAATAAATAGATATATTTATCTCATGAAAAATAAAAAAATGGCAAGGTAATTGGTAGAGGATATTTTAGGAATGTAAATTATCAAAAAAGACCATTAATTAAGTTCTAATTTTTTTAGTCATATATTAACTTACTACTCTTAAAACGTCTTATTTAGTAGGATTTCTGTAAAAATTATACGAGTAAAGTGGATGATGTTGATCTTAACTTTATCTCAGGATAATATATTATAATGTTTAAACATTATACTAACCAATCTCATTAATAGTGGAGGGTTTTTTCGAAGGCTACAAATCTTATGGGTGATTAATTTGCTCATGCATGATATTTTAGATTTTTTTTAAAACGGAGAAATAAAAATTATAAACTCACATATGATATGAGAATTATTTCATGATCGATTTTATTCAGAGTATAATTCTAATATTCCTATGTCAACATTCTTATCTTGATTTCCCAACACACAATTAATTGCCACGTTTTTTCACACATAAACTAAAGATGTTTTCTCAGTTGTTAATATACTTTTTATTTACCTAAAAAGTTTGTTCTAATAAGGTTTGATATGAAATTTTGATTTGACCAAGGTTAGTATTTGATTTGGTACCACTAAGGTTATATATATTTTTAGTTCTTTTTGGGGTCGGAATATGATTACTTGCAATTAATGGGGTGCTTACTAAGCTAAATCAACTATAAATAAAGAGTACCTATTCCTTGCTTTCCTTGGTTAAGCTTCTTTATCACCATTTACTTTGTCCAAACTTATTCTTTTTTCAGAAAATTTTTTAATTTGGCAATCACATCCGGTAAGGGTGTTCACAGTTCAGTTTAATAATATTGGTAAATCGAATCAATTTTTAAAAATAAATCGAACCGTACTGAAAGTTTCAGTTCGGATAAGTTCAATCTTAATCTGAAAAAAAATTATTATTTTTTAAACAATTTTCAAATAATATTACTGAAAAAATAATATGAAACTAAAATTTTGTTACAGTTTTATTTATATGAAATTAGATAAAAAAATAAAAATTTTAGTTCATGCAAAAACTATCAAAATTTTAAATCAAATTCAAACTTCATTTCTTTAATTTATTAAACGAAACCAAATTTTTTGAAGAAAAATCGATCAAGATCATTTTCAATTGGTTACACAAATTTTCACCCGTACCACCACGTCTATTTGGGATAATGTCAATATCATTATCATGGCCGAATTTGATGTTGAATCATCAATTATCAATTCTATTAGCTTCCTAATAATAATTTATTCATTCATTATACTTTATACCAAACCAAGTGTTAACTGTCAATCAAAATTCTAATGTTAATTAATGAACTCTTTTTTTAAGATTGAAAGAGATATTACTGGCGTTGCGATTGAGGTGCTATATAGAATTGTGGCAAGCTCCTAATTAAAAAAATCTGCATTAAAACCACTCTAATCAACCTTAATTAGGCAAAATCAGTCAGATTTGTTCATAAATTTTCCCATAAGAATGCATACTACTCATTGTTCCTATCCTGAATAATAACATTATACATGAATGTAGTTTATGTTCCTTTGACAGTAAAAACTACCAAACAATGACAACAATCAAACAAACTAATTGCAAAAGACGCGCTTCGAGAAAAATCTTCACTGCATTTGGCTTCCATATAAGCTCAAGGATTTGCTACTACATCCCAGCGCCAAATCGTGCCGTCCTCGCAGCAGCTGAGGATTGTGCTGAACATACACAGACAATAAATTTTGCATATTCCGAGGTTAAAATTTGAATTTAACACGAGCATGGATCAAATTATTGGGTGTTGTTGATAATTAACACGAATACCTTCCGTCGAAGGACATGGCAGTTTGCCTGATGGGGGATTTCGACTGAGCATGAGACAACCTGGAACAGATTCAAATATTAGGAAACCCGATTCACAAAAAAAAAAAGATATTTAGAAATGATAAGGAAAGGAAAAAGAGACCTTGCAATAAGAGCAGGGGGGCTGGTCTGCAGTTCCCAAACAAAAATCTTCCCTTCTCTATTCCCTAATTGAGAAAACACCATAAAGGGATGAAAACTCCATCAATTGTTTAAGGATTATCACTTTACACAAATTTGCAGGAACTTGTACAAAAAATCAGAAAAAACACCACGATTCTGTGCAGTAGTTACCTATGGCAGCTGCATCGTAATGGAAATCACAGGAGAACTTGATGAACCATATATCACACTCGGGAACAGGATATTTCTGAAGGATGTCAACAGAACCCTGAACAATAACCGATGGTTTTTCATATTAGAGGTCAAACATCAGGATTCAAAATAATTAATAGAAGATATCCAGAGAAATCGACATTTGTTAAGTGAAGGAAGCTAGAGGAATCCGAACCTCCCCAGGTGACTGTTCCTTCATTTTTGCTTCCCACAGAACTATCTCGTTGTCCACACTCTGGAGAAATGCCCAGACGAAAATATTATATATATATATATATATATATATATATAAATATATATATATATATGATAGATATACAAATTCCATCTAACATGTGTATCCTAAAGAACTCCAACTTATTGTATGATTTTATTAAGTTCTATAAAGCTTCTCATTGTTTGTCTCCCAGAAAGCTTTACAGTGGACTAACTTGATGCACTAACTTTCACATTATGCCGGACTGTTAAACAATTCCAGTCTTTCTAAGAGCCATCAACCCGTTGAAACAATTATAACTGCAATTCAAAAGATTGTATGAACCAGCTGAATGAGCTGACTTTAGTCATTCAATTGCTAATGGTGTAGTTTTTCAACAGATATCATTTAGTATTTCACTCTCCATAATATATGTCTTCATTAATATTCACCTTTGAGAGGATAAAATCACCAAGCCACCTATTACAGTCGACATAGTTTGAATGAACTGAAGCTATGAACACCTGCAAATAGAAGGCATCAGATATGATGAGGATGAGTGTTTAATGTGCAACAAAAGATTAATGAATACTTACAGGAAACTGTACGTACTTGGTAGGAAACTTCGATGGAAGATCTGTCCAGGTAAAAGATTTCTCTACATACGTCCAAAACTCTGCAGCAAGATCGTGACAGTGAAATACTTTTTTAATTTCACAAATGAAAAAGGTCACAAACTAATATAACTTATTATTATTACTTGGTCTTCCATTCGGGATAATTAAGCAAATTTAGCGATAAATTAACTCAGTGAATTGAAAGAACATGTAGGAGACATCAAATAACTTTTGATCAGTTTAATCAATAATCTGCAGTATAGCCTGCTCACAAAAAAGCCTTAGATAGAATTAGGAGGCTTTACATTTTATGTGGTCTTAATCCTCCAGATATAAGCCAAAAATTGTGTTTACCAATTGTATCAAATGTCCCCGAAGGGACAAATTCTGTTCAACAATGGCAATTACAATTTCTCACCTTTCATTGACCATATTTTTACAGTGTTATCCATGCCACAGCTAGCAATACGATAAATGTCTGATGGGTGGAAGTCCTATGGAAGAAAACAAAATGTTCAGTTAACAGCCAACATCCTAGTTGGCTTAACCTGGAAAATTACAACAGAAGAAGCAAAATTTTCATCTGACAATATCTTTTAGGGAACGGAGGCAAGAAGAGACTACTATTCCCCATCCTTACCACACTTAAGACCTCATTGCGATGACCACCAGCTCCAGCAAAAACCAAAATGCATATCCCCGTGTGAACATTCCATAAGCGAACAGATTCATCCTGATCAATCTTAAACGTTAATCACAAAAAAACAAGGAAATAAAAAGACAAACAAAATGACGCAAATTTACCTTACTTGCCGAGACGATCAGTGATGATTTCAATGGCTGAGTCCTGATTTCATTTATTGAGTCACCATGCCCAACAAAACTCTGCCAACATATGAACATATTAGGGACGCCCAGAAATTAAGTATCAGTATCACATTCATGATATGAGTGAAGAATACTATGCCTACCAGCAAAATTTGTCTACAGGAAAAAGCACTGGAGTTATGAAGTTAACATATAGATGAGATATGGCATGCTAAAAACAAATTAAAAATATCATTGCAAAGAAACGGGTCAGTTCGATTTATTCATTCCTAACAGACAAGACAAGCTATGAGTTTTCATAACTAGTTTATTTAGTATTATTACACTAATGTAAAGTAAGAAACCTTCTGTATCTTCTCACTGCCAGCATCAATGACACGAATTACGCCATTGATTCCTCCAGCAACAACAAATGGAGTGCCATCAGTATTGCATGCCCAGCTCACAGTGTAAAATGACTCATCCTTCTGATCTACAAAAATACATGAAAATCACAATGTAATTTGAAACACATATTTTTTTAGATAGCACAGGTCTAATAAAAAAGGATGCTTACATCTTCATCAACGTAAGATTGCAACACAGCTATAACTCCCCCTTCAAGACATTGGTAAACCGTCACCTGCAAAACATGGAAATTAGAAACACCTAAGCAACTACACAAAAGAATTTATCTTTCTATCACCATAATTAGCAAGAAATTACTGAGGATCTCTCAGACATTTCTAATTTCAAGTTTTTAGATCTCGCATTTAAAACTCTCCTTCTCTATAGTAATTTCTAATACATAATGGTAATACATATACGATAAGATATATAGAGTTAACAACCAAAAGGCCTGGCCTTTTTTAGAGAAACCAAGGGTAACAAATATCCTCCCGCATGTGTAAGTTTTGTATGTCAAAAAAGGAGAAAAATAAAAAGGCTTGTAGAAGAAGCATATTAATATTGGAGTAACTAGATGCCATACTGATGCAAGTAAGCAAACATATATTATTGTTAATGAAAAAATCGATATTCTATGCATCCCATGTGCTAACATGAAGTGGAATCCATGTTAGGTATCTTACATAGATAGCTTGCAAACACTCCATCTAATAAATGAAGATTTCCCAGAATGAAAAGTTTGCTTCCCTGTTTACATGATTGGAGTCGGCAAAAAGGAACAAATTAAAGAGGAAAGCTAACAACGGCATGCAATCGCAATAATGTTCAGTGACTCCAAATAACAAACATAGAATGAGCTACAACCTTCGGATTATAAGACAGACAAAGACGGCCTAGTAGCATATGACTTCCCGAATTCCGGAAGTGCATGATTTCATGCCCTATGTTGAATAAGTAAACTATGTGCAAGCCTTAGACAGTCCAGAGCCAATAACACAAAATCCGACGTCGCTCAATTTGGTGAGAAATAGATCACTACTCATTGTTATAGCTCTATTTTCACTGCGTCATCCACATGTATTTCAACAAATACTTCATCTCGCGGACTGAAAATACTCTCAAATGCTTATTTACATCGATGGGTACTCAATGAAGTTCCCACTTCACTTGAATTGAAGAAAAATATATTCTTTATTCTTGAAAATGATTCTTCCTTTCGCCCCAGAAAATTTTCCGACCATACGAACACTTAACAGAGTTCAGACAGCATACTTTCCGACAATCCAATACATCTAACCATACGCAATAACAAATTATACGATACAAAAGAGGAAGATCACGCAGGGCTCACCCGGTTGCCGCCCACGGTGGCGAAGACGTTGAAGAAACGAGAATCGATGAAATTGAAAACGACAGCATAAAGAGGTCTCTTCCCTTCTTGTAGCCTGTTCGTGACCCTGTACTCTCTCTTCTTTGATGAAGTCAGCGAACCTACCACCGGCTCGCAGCCTAATGAGAACTTCGCCATACTCCGCAACAGCAGAAGCAAAAATAGAGGGAGTGTGTGTGGGGTGGGCAAAGACGGGAGTCCGAAGAGGTAGAGTCTACTCCCCCAAGCGTCTAGTGCGGAGTTAGTTGTTTTAGTTGGCTCTATGGTTGTATTGGATATGTTGCTAAACTATGCTCTTGGTTTCATTTTTTTTCTACTTTAGTCCCTAAACTTTATTTATGGTCAATTTATTAAACCTTAAATTCTGATCATATTTTTTTAAATTGGTTATTGCACTTTATATTTCATCAATTTAGCCCTTAAATTTTGAACTTTTGATATCTATCATCAATTATGTGAGAGAAACGTGATAGTAATAGCCATTTGTGATATGAAATTGATTATCATCATATTTAAGTTTTACTAATGAATTAGTAAGTTTAAAATTAAAGGATTAAAAATAAAGATTAAAGATAAAGTAGAAACATATTTAAAATTTAAGAAAAATTATAATTTAATCCATCGAATTATCAAGTTGTCGTCATTTATAATCTTAAACTATTTTTTATTTCATTTATAACCTTCAACTTTTCATTTACCAACAAATCTAACATTCCATTCATTGATGGTTAAGTTTTCGTTAATGTAAGATAAAATGACGTAGTTTTAAAATATCAAAATTATAAAATCGCCCTTTTCAAAACTACGTCGTTTTGCTTCTTTTTTTTGTTTTTTTTTCAAACCCCATTTTTTCACTAGAAATCCCAGGAGATTTTCCTCCTCCTTTCTGGGTATTCATGATCTCGGCCTCACAGACCCATTTCATGAAGATTCTCTCTCTGGGTCTCAAAAATGGCAGCCATAGACAAGTCCCATGTGGTCCAAATGGAGGAAGAAACTCGACTGAGCTTCGTCGCCGAGTCCAGAACCACTGAGGTTTCAGATGACGAGCAGAGGTGCTCGAGCGAACTTGCGGTTGAGATTGTTGGGGTTGTGGTCGAAAAGGATAGGGAATCCTCTGCATTGGAGTGTTTTGTAGAAGTGGATCTGGAAGAAGTTCGCTCCGCCACCGAGTCCAGAACCACTAACGTTTCAAATGACGAGCAGAGGTGCTCGAGCGAACCTGCCGTTGTGATTGTTGGGGTTCTGGTCGAAAAGGATAGGGAATCCTCTGCATCGGAGCATTCTGTAGAAGTGGATCGGGTATAAGCTCGACCGAGCTCCACCGCTGAGTCTAGAACCACTGACGTTTCAGATGACAAGCAGAAGTGCTCGAGCGAACCTGCGGTTGAGATTGTTGGGGTTGGGGTCGAAAAGGATAGGGAATCCTCTGCATCGGACTGTTCTATAGAAGTGGATCCGGAAAGTGGGGTGCATGAGGTTAAGATACATTTGGCAAAAGTTGGGAGGGATTGTAGGATTTGTCATCTGAGCTTCGATGGAGGGAACCATGACTCTGGGTCTGGGATCCCTATTGAGCTTAGATGCTCTTGTAAGAAAGATTTAGCTGCTGTAAGAACGAAGAACATGAAGAATGGCTGCTTTGAAATGAAAATGGTAAAAGTAAAAAGTGTTGGGAAAAAATGGGGATTGAAAAGAAAAGCAAAGAAAGAAGCAAAACGACCTAATTTTGAAGAGGGTGATTTATAATTTTGATATTTCAAAATTATGTTATTTTAATTTAAGTTAATGAAAACTTAATTGTGAATGGATGAAATGTTAGAATTGAAATAAATGAAAAATTAAAGCTTATAAATGAAATAAAAAATAATTTAGAGTTAAAATCACGATAATTTGATAGTTCAAGAAGTTAAATTGTAATTTTCTCTAAAATTAAGGATAAATTGACTAAAAAAAGTTCTACCAAACCGTAAAGAGTGAATATCATGGACAAAAAAGTAGTTTAACCTAATAAATTTTTGAGCTAGTATATACTATTTTATTTATGCTAATTACTATGAAATTTTTAAATTTTTTTTTGTGTTCAGTGAGTTCCTTCTATAGTTTTCTCAAAAGTATATACACCTAAATCTAATCCATCCAATCACTATTTTTTAAACAATTGATGTCTCAGGATACAAGAATCATAATTTGAATACATGACCCCTAAGTTCAGTAGGAGATGTTATATAGACAGCTTGTTTAGCCATTTCTTGAACATGTTATATCAAAATCTCTTTGTCGTTGCCATACGGTAAATGTACCATGGCAATTTGGTGATATGAACATATACATATTTTTTTATATTATTTTACAATGTATTTGTTCCATGAAGATTATAATTTAATTTACTTGTAGTCGGTTCGCGTATAATCTGATTTCTTGAGGAAGTGCTTCCAAGTGATTCAAACAAAATCATAGGCAGAATAGAAGTTTAGTTTCCTAAAGTTGGTAAGAGAGAGATTCAAGATGGTAATTGATTGAATATTATTAAAAAAATTGCAAGTTTATCTTACAAATATTTGTTTGATCTTAAAGAAAAAAGCAAACTGCAAAATGAAAATACAAAGAGCCCTCCTAAGCAAAATCTAAAGATCTCAGCTACAAGAACAAAATTGTCAGCTAATTTGATTGTTTCCTATGCTGTCAAATTTATTCATCTCTGTTTTCTTCTTTCTTACCTCTGTTGAGGCTGAGGCGGATTCAATGTATGCTATTTGACATTCTTTGACGACACAACGAACATGGGCATCGTCTTTTGGAATCTTGTGAAGCAAAATCTTTGCCGACTTACGGTCTCCAGAAGCCAAGAAGGCCTGGTACATCCTTCAAACATTTTTAAGAAAAGACCAACAAATAGTGAGACATAAAAATTGCTCCTTCAATCAAAGTGAGCTGAGGCAAGATTTCGGGTGTGGGGGGGATAACCAGAGCATAAATAGCGAGAGTATCACCACATATATACCTTAGGTAAGTTAGAATATTGTAAGGAAGGCCAGCTTCTTTGTATTCTTTCCATATTAGACGGGAATTATCTACATCTTTCGCATTAACGCAAGCACTGAGAAGAAAATCAAGACATTTCCGCGTAGGAGTGAGACGCATCTCATTCTTGATGAACTGAAGCAATTCCAGGCCTATCAGCAAATGTGTAGGCTCTGACTCTGCAACTAGGGCAAATACCTGGACATAAACCGTGCACGAGAAAAGAATAACGACCAGTAATGTTTGTTGAAAGCTGTATCGAAATTTAAGTCTCACATTTTGAGATGAAAAAAACAGCTCAAGTATGAAAGCTTTTTCAAGTCTTATTTCGATTTTAACTAGTTGAGATTTCTTCTAATACAAATTAGGTTAAACTAAGCTTTTGTTCTCTAAACTTTGACTCTTTTAGTTTGGTCTCTGAATTATAATTGGACCACTTTAGTCCTTTAACTTTGAACATGTTTTCAGTTTGTTCCCAAAACTTAAAATTTTGGTCAATTCTTTTTTTTTGGGGGGGGGGGGGG
>QANY01011217.1:142224-274270 GCA_003255025.1 Datisca glomerata | reverse complement strand
GGGGGGGGGGGGGCGCTCAAGGTATTGGCAAATACCAAAATTGATTAACGTCACGTGTCACTCACACAGTTAACCATAGAGACAAAAATGGAAAACATAGTCAAAGTTACGGTACCCAAAGCATAGTTTAATTCCAAATTATTATTCGTGTCACCAGAAATCAGAGTGCATTTCAAGCTAAGAAGCTAAATATCACATTAAACAAGGGTGAAAACGCAGGCAAACCTCATCGAAAAGAGCTTCCATAACAAGCTCATCATTACATAATTTTTCGTTGAGTCGCTTGAGTAGATCAACAGCAGAACTAAATTAACAGAAGACAAATTAATTAACAAACTGGTTAATCAAATTATCCCACCAAATAAGGAAGTTGGCCATGAGTGAACCTTAAATGCTTGTGTTGTACGCAGTACAAAAGAACTCTGCGGCAACCATCTATCCAGTAATAGGGATCCTTCAACTCATCAACTAGCTGAAGCAATTTACTCAACTCCCCATCCGAATGGTGTTCCTAGAGACGAGGAAGAAAACGTCATCTTGCTTGTTAAACTCAGAACGTAGAAAAATATCAATTAGAAAACTTACAATAAGACTTATAATGGCTTTAGGCTCCAGATCACATCCAGCTTGTTTTATTTCTTCATGAATGCTGAGGGCATCAGACATTTGCCCGTGTGAAGCAAGAGCAGAGACGAGTACGCTTTTGACTTCGTTCAAGTTTTTTATGGGTATTCCTTTGTCTGAGATTACCTAGAAAATCAAAAGGTATATGTGAGATAACGTCATGAAGATTAAAAGAAATTACAGCTAATGAAACCTAGTACTGCTTTGTCAATTAGATTTCATACGAAAGAGAAATATAAAGATAATGATTGAAATATCCGAGATTATAAATCCTATCTACCAATCAGAAGTCCATGAGATAATTGATATATTATCAGCTGTAGCACAGAGAAACTTTATAGAAGTAAAAAGATGAAATAGTTAGGCCGAGATATTTTATTCTATGGAAAAAGGATCTAAATGAGAAAGAAGCATCGAAAGATCAATTATCAAGGTTTGGGCCGATAAAACCAGATCTGATTACTTAATATCGTGATAGTTGATAAAAATGAGGAATTAACTTATAAGGTAACCACAAATAACACTTCAGTTCCCGTGCAGTTGTTATACTGACAAAAAGTTTCATATTGCTTAACTTCGATCAACCTGTTGCACAAGTACCTGTTTTGCCTTCTCAAACTGTCCACAAGCTGCATATGCATTTATGAGAGCCATGAAAATCTGCTTCGTAACTTGGACTCCAGAAGTCATCATTTCTTCATAATACTGCAAACATATTAGTTACACATTCATTGACCTTGAACCTAACAAGTGAAGCTTTTAAAATAATCAGAAAGGTAACCAATCTAATGCAGCAAGAAAAAAAATTGAACTAAAAAGTGATTGGTTGAATGATAAACCACATTCATGCCAAAGAAGTCAAACGTACCCGGATAACATCCTCTTCCCGGTCACAATTGCCAATCAGATATCCAAAAGTCTGGGAGTCTGGTTTTACGCCTGCAAGTTCCATTTGCTTGCGAACCATCAGTCCACCATAAATGTTCTTCTGCAGAGTAATCGGCATCAAAGTCGATATAATGCAGTCTATGGAAATTAAAAACAACAGCCAACCCGCGTTTAAAGCATAAACAGCAATATTTGGTCAATAGTGCATATGACTAAGTCACTACAGCTCCCATGTCTTCCATTTCTTAATTTGATAGATGATAGAACCCATTTCTTCAGAAAAATGGAATTGACCGATTCCGGTGGGATGCACTGTTTATAGCCCTACAGAATTGTAAGTGACGCCTAGCTTTTTCCTAAAATTCATCACTTCATGAGTTACGGGAAAAGCAAGTCAAGATTGATTTCTCCCGTTAGCACATTCATACTACACCATAATGAGCTAACTTTCAAGGTTCCATGTACATGCATGCCATAAAACTCTTAATCACCCAAAAAAATGAACTTATGATTACAGATTTGCAAGTGACAACAATATAAAACATGCATGACGTGATTGAGGATCATTCACAGACACATACACACAGCGAGAAATTAAACTCTTGATAACTTAGTTCCATCAAGATAGTTAGTTACCTCTCGGTAATATCCTCCCATAATAGCATTGTACATGCTAGAAGTAGGAGTTAAGTTCATTTTCTCCAAATCCTTGAGAAAGTTATATGCTCCATCAAACTGCAATTACAAAGAAAATACAGCATTGATCTGAGAAGATGTCCAACTTTCAAAATGTGATATGTTAATATGTACACCACTTTGACATAAAGAAAGGAAACCAAAGGAAAATTAAACCCTGGATGTGAATATAGGGAACTGAAGAAAAACTTACATCTTTCATTTTGACGCACAAACTTATCATGCTTCTGAAGGTTTCACCACTTGGCTTCAAGTTGTAGCGACAAATGACTGAATAGACTTGACGAACCTTAAAATTTCATCAAGCAGAGAGAGAGAGACACAGTAATTAGAACATATATAATGCATTCGGATGGAGGGATGATTCAGGGTAATAAGGAGATTTTGAAGATGACATACCATATTAAACTCACAAGCTTCCTCACTAGCATTTAAAATGGAGTGTAGTGCATCCATTGACAAAGTAAAACCCGATTCACACATTTCATTAACGAGATCAAAAGCCACATGAACCTACACAGTAAATAAGGGGAAGAAGAAACAATTTCATAGGAGCCGCAGATTATTCATTAGTTTCTAAAAGAAAAATTGGAACATATTCCCACAAAATTGGGTTGACAGTTTAACATATCAAAAGATCCTTCAGGAGGGAAACAACAATTAAAACTTCAATTTATTTTCTCTTTTACCCTATAAATCAATCATAACCATACCTTAAGCAAATCACAACAATAACTTATAAGCTTCTCATATGACGCAGACGAAGGCTTCATCTCCAGTTCACAATGTAGGTTCTTGAATTTCGAAATGACATCCTCAACCTTCAAGATTCAACAAATGATGCAAGTAAATAAAGTTCATAAATATAAAAAGACAAATATAATTCTCAAAAATGAAAAATAGACAATAAATATAGTTGTTGCATCAATGAAATGCAAAAGGACATGTAACAAGTTGAACTGCAGTTAAAATCCTTGTGCAGCCCTCTCAACCAAGTAAAGGGAAAAAAGCTGATTTAAGTCATAATAACATTGCTCACGGTGAAATTGTCAAGACTAGCCACACAACTGCAAGTATAGATAGATAGAGAGAGAGAGATTGATCATGAAACATCATGGATGTGATATAACCCCCACTCCCATGCCTATAAAAATTTGATGATGACTAACAGCACTGTGTTGCCATAGAAAACCCGTGTTTCTATTGAAAGGTAAAATTCAGATCCAACAAGGAAAGACAATTGCAAATGCAACTACTCGAGGCAAGTTCTTTAAAGCTATCACAGCTTCAACACAGCTAAAAAGTTAAGTTTCATTATCCTATACATAATATGGACAAATGTGCTAGAGCTAAGTCTAGATGCCACATAAGCAAAAAGTGAATTAAGTGTTCACAAGAACCAAATTGCATGGAACTCAGAAGTGTCTCATAGAACCATAGAAATATGGACATTACCAGCAGCATTCATGGGAAGTTCCTCACCGCTAAGTTTGGAATGCTAACAGCATAACTAAAGATGAACTCAGTGACTTTCTCTGCTTCAGTCTCTGCAATAAATCAACCTATTATATCGGTATGCATGAGGCACCAAAATTTGCAGTGTCAATGCAGGAGGACATTTTCCTAGACTACAAGAGTCCAACTATCAGCATCAAATCAAACTTTGGTAAAAACTTGAAAAACTATTATCTGAAGACACGTGCAGGGTGATCAATAAAGTACCATAAAAATGAAAAGAAAAAACTTTTCATGATGTTTTTCAAGACAAATTAAAATAATATTTTAAGGGGGCACTGGAACTTTGTAGAGCCATGATAGTGTACCGCATATATCATTGGGCTCACTATGAGTTGACTTTGATTTTTCTCACCATCTTCAGTAAATTACAGTTTTCAAGATGACAAACATCTTATAGAGATAACATGCGAATAATTTCAAATCTCTTTCCAAATCTAACATCAGTCAAACCTGCTCATTTCTTCTAGCCAGACTTTTAAACAAGGACACAGATCTCAGCGACTTCAAATAATGAACACAAAAATCAGTAACATACCGCTCGTTTTGAATGCCAGTAGGAACTTCTCAGCAAAAGTATGGAGCGATAACTTCCCTAAGCATTTAAAAATGCTAACTACGCAATTAACCGATGAAAGCTTTGTTATGTCTATAATTTCCAACAGCTGCAAAAACTCCTCCTTCCAGCCATTTTCAGAGAGAGCCAACAAGTAATTCTCTGTAACAAAAATTCAGGTTATAAATTATGCCTGAAGGAAGTTGAAAAGGCAAAATAAAAGAAGCACATGTGCCTTTGCCTTATGATTTGCAGACACTAATATAATAACTTTTATTTTGGATAGAGCTCTTTCTAACAAATTAATGATTCATGTATAGCACCCTCTGTTATCCATAGAGCTCAGATGTTATCTTGGTGAAAGAGTCAAAACAGACATCATTTCAAGGGGTGATATGGAAAATACACAAAACTGATGTTTTCAAGATTAATTGTTCATATTTGACCTTCAACAAATAGATAAATATTCCACCCATTTGAGTAAATTGCTACTGCAATCAAGATTTCATCAATACTGAGCCTTCCTAACCGTGTTGTCTTTAAAGACGGATCTAGATTTTGGAAGAAATCTTTTTTGTCCACATCCACATATCATTAAATAGAAATTCATCCCAATGTCCAAAAATGGCATAGAGCGGTGCAAATACACCTATTGTGTAAGCATTTTCTTTCACACTTACCGATCAGTGGCACTGTATATGCTGCACTGAAAATGATAGCAGCCAAGCTAAACACTGTAAATGTTACTGATGTACCTTGTAAACCGGACTTGTCTGTTCCATCGTCAGTTGTAGCATGCTCACAAAGCTCCTGAACTTTTTGTTTATCATTGATTCTGACCCATAAGAGCATCTCATAGTAGCCTAACCTTGAATCTGAACTAGGATTCCCGTTTTTGATAGTTTCAAAGAAAAAATTAAATTCTTCCATCATATCCATGTCAATTAAAAACATAAGAACCGGCCCATAAGTTTCATCTTCAATCATAAATCCTTGTTCCTTCATTGACCTAAAAAGTTGCAATACATTGGAAATCTCATCTAACACAACCTCCACATCATTAGTTGTCCTAGCCTTCTCTATGCAGACCCCAACTAATGCATTATATTCCTTCACACCGGTCTCTCGTCCCAATTTACCAAAAACCTCAAGGGTTGCAGCCGTCCCAAGCTTCTGTGCGCAGTTTCTCACTAGTCGACTAAAACGATTCGCCTGGGTACTTTTGAAAACCCACTTCTGTTTTCTTTCACGAGATACCTCTTTACGACGTAATGTGACGCTATTATTAGACATATTGGAAAACCATGGTAAATCTAATACGTTTTGCAAAGCATTCTCATCATCAGTTCTTTGTGGACCGGGCGAATTAACTGATGTACCCTCTGCAAAAGTAAGACAACTCATGGATACAGCTTCTAAATTAAGAAATGAAAATTAAATTCTGAATAATAAGAACGGAAAATTGGTGAATATGAGATAATGTAAACTTAATAGCATATATTGTTGTTCCTCCAAACGATGTACCACCAATCAAGATGTGAGTATCAGAACTATTGTTATGACACGAGGTTGAAGTTCCTCTAAAATTTCCATGGACTACTTGAGCAACTACCTCTTTTATTGAGAATGCAAATTACATAATTTACTGACATGAAATTACTTATATTCCACTGGCAGAAATCACTAAAAATACAGACACATACCGCGCAATATAGAAGATATAGCCTTGGTTAGATCTTCCACAGATTCCTCTGCATTCAACATCAAAAGATTCAAAACTAAAATGAGCATCGAAACAAATATTCGATAAATAACTTGACACTGTAAATAGTACATTTTTTTCTATAAATAACTTGACAAGATATAAATTGTACATTTGAGAGCAAAATCTGGTGTTTCAATTTTCTAATTGAACTGAAAAAGAAACCCCTAATTTACCAGGATAACACAAGTACTCAGCTTATTTGACACAAATTTCTTATGCCCATAAACCAGAACAGCACAAAACAAGAAACCAACTCCCTTTTCACTTCTTTCCATCTCAACATTTTCTCAGAACAAAGCAAATACCTTAAAATACAAAAACCACGTACCAGGCCCTGATGTAGACTGTATCTTGACGTTAGAAAGCTGCAAGTCACCAGATACTTTCGGTAGAACTTTGTTGAAATTCGGGGGCTTAAAGGAGCGCTGAGTAATGGCTTCGGAGAGGGAGGGGTCAATGGAGGAGATATAATGTTTGAGAGCTGCATCCTCAGCATCCTTGGAGGTTTTTGAGGTCTTGACGGCTGAGCGAAACAAAGAACTGAGATTTTTGGCTTTGGAGCGCATACGAGCTTCAGCTTAGCAAAAAGTTCAGTCCTTTCCTGCGCAGACGAATTGAGTTCACCTTTCTTTGGCGGTTTGATGCTCTTGCTAACACAATAATCGGAATTATACTCCTCTTCTCGTAACTCTAATAAACGGGGTTTTTTTTTTCAAGATTATACCCAAAAAAATATTTTACAAACTTATATTCTTCTGTTAATCTCAGCACTCTTTGACTTTCGATCCACTTTCGCTCTAAAAATAGTTATTAAAGTTACCAAACAGCCTCTGTGCAAATAAGACGGCTAAAAATAATAATTATTACACCTTTTTTAAATTCACCCCTACACAAAATTTATCCCTTTTAAACTCTCATATTGCATTTTCTTCATTTTTCTCTCTTACATTTATTATCTCTCTCGAAGTCGAAGCATCTTCTCTCTCTGAAAATCTTTTAGTGTTTGTCTCTCACAGTAAGAAATCACAACAATGTAGTTTATTCTGGGTTTCTGATTTTTTTTGGGTTTTTGAGTTTTTTTTCTAGGTTTCTGATTTCTGTAGGTTTATGGGTTTCTTGGTAGTTTCTCTAGGGTTTATATGGCTTTCTCTATTTTCTTCTCTAACGCGATTGGGTACACGATGAACGTGTAGTGTACAGGAGGGGTCACGACAATCGCGTAGTCATTGTGTATTGTACAAGAGGACTACACGGCCGTCGTGTACCCCGTTGTGTAGTCTACACGATAGCTACATGAGCATCGTGTACACTTTAATTCTCTAATCTTATGTCTTCCTTGAATTTTTTACAGGTTGTGGCTTCATCATCAATTGTTATGGCTTCATCAATGAAATTGTGATACGTCCATGACGTTACAAGAACTCCCAAGGTCAGGGCAAATGCAAAGTGCAATACGCATGTGATAGATGTTATCAAGATCAAGCTGACAGCACCTCAACTCTCCCTATTTCGGGAGGCATGCTTTGGCCATCTCCTGGATCTCCCATCCTTGAAGTTTTCAGCCATTGTCTGCCACCAGGTGCTGGTTAGGGAGGCCGAATATGTGGACGACATTCCATTTGAGGAGGAAATCTTGTTTCTTGTCAACGCGGAGCAACTGTGCTTTTCAAAGAAGGAGTTCTCGCTAACGATCGGACTGAATTTCGGTGAAGCCCGGGATGAGAATAAGACTTGTGGCCCAAACAGACTCGTTGATATGTACTTTCCCAAAGCCAAAGGTATAACCATGGCTGAGTTGGAGGAGAAATTCAAGAGCAATAACTTTAATGCATATATCGATGCTATCAAGATGACTCTTGTTTATTTACTGGAGCATTTCTCTTTGGGGAAGGAGAGTCAAACCCAAATCGAGAAGAAATGGTTGGTTTTGGTTGACGACCTAGAAGCCTTCAACCAATATTTGTAGAGCTCTCTTTCTCCAAAAGAATCAAATCATTATTAGCTGTCAAGAATACAAACATGTCTTTGGTGATCTTAATGAAGGAAAAAAAGTACAGAATTCACATAAATCTTCTGTTGTTGTTCATGGATATTCACTGAATAGATGTTATTTTGCCTTCCAGGTAATTTTTTTTATTCTATATAGTGATGTAGGCTTATTGTAGGCTACACGATGATTTCATGGTCATCGTGTATGCTTCTTGCAGGTTATATGATGACTTCATGACAGTATTAAATAGTGATGTTTTGAGTTATTTATGTGATGAATACTGAATTACTCTATTTCGTTTAAATAGGCATGGGTATTTGAAACTATCCCATATGGGTAGTTTGTATGCTAATCAGGTTTTGACCAAGGGATCACGGATTCTCAAGTAGGCTTCAACCACAATTATTCACATTGAGAATCTGCAAAAATAAATTTTTTCAAAGGAAACTGTAAGTTGTGATTTATGTTAACATAATTTATATTAATTTATTTTATTTGAATTTTTAGTTGGTCCCTACGGAGGTGGAAGAACAACTAAGCTACTGGAGATCAGTAGTCGCAGGGAAAGTATGTTCAAAATCATTTTGTTTCTTCTTCTTGTACACAGACATCGTGAACTCATCATCTATCATTCTAGTCACGACTCGATGGTTACACTGACATCGTGTACCCATCTGATTTATATTACATGTTTTTCAGTCGACGCCTTACTTAGACTTACCATGGGTGCGTGAGGAAGTTGATGAGGAGAAGACGAAGAAGAGGAAAAGGCCCGAGGAGGAAGGCATTGTGAAAAGAGAGGAGAAGAGGCTCAATGAGGAGGATTGAGTGTGAAAATGTTTGATTGGAATGAAGCAAAAGATCTATTCAGTGGACAAGAAGATTTTGTCGATGCAATCATATATTTTCTTTGTCATTTCCCAAATAAAGATTTTGATGGATATCTGATGACATCACAGCTAGACGATCATTACTCATTATGTCATCGATCTGCCATGATGATGGAGATCGAGAAAGAAGATGAGGGAGAAGAAGAAAAAGAAGAGTTAGAAGAGGAACACGAATAGGGAAAATATGAAAAATAAGAGGAGAAGGAGGAAAAATAGAGGAAGAAGAAGATAAGGAATAGGTAGAAAAAGAGGAAGAAAGGGAGAAAAAAAATAGGAAGAAAAAAAGAGAGGGAAGAATGAGAGGAAAATAAGAATAAAACAAGTGATGGAGGAAATCAAAGAATAAATAAAAGTGAAGGAGGAAATGAAATAAAAAAATAAGAAATATAAAAAGAAGAAGCTAAAGTTACATCGATAATATCTAACTTGATGAGTTCGGTAAAGTCAACGGAATAGCCCAACCATGGAGAAGAAGACGAGCTCGTCTGCCTTGGTGATCTTGGTAAGAATAATATCAAGAGATCTCAGTTCCTTGAGTCTCCCACTTGTGAAGTGCAACAAAATAAAAAGAAAAGGTTGTGTGGAAAAAAGGTGGAGGAGAAAGTGGTGGAGAAAAAAGAATTCAAACCGTTAACACTTATGTTTGATGTATCTTTAGAGGATGAATTCTGTTTTAATGTCTGGTTCTCCTCATCAAGGGCAAAGGGAAGTTCTAAAATTTTGTTTTACAATTATTCTTCTCATACACGATAGTTACACTGACATTGTGTAGTATACACGATGATTACACGGACATCATGTAGTCTACACGATGGTTACACGAACATCGTGTAGTCTATACGATCGTTACACGAACATCATGTAGTATACACGATGGTTACACGAACATCATGTAGTCTACACGATGATTACACAAACATCGTGTATTCTATATGATAGTTACAAGGACATTGTGTAGTCTAAACGATGGTTACACAGTCATCGTATAAACTACACGATGGTTACACGGACATCATATTTCTGAGGGTTACACGATGGTGTACCAATCGAAACTCTTATTTTTTATCTGTAATTACGTTGTACAAGAACGAGAAAGTAAATGTTGGGTACTGCGTCGATAACTTTTCCTGGTTCAAAACACTAGTAGATGTAAGTAGTTATATTTATAATCTTTTTTTAATGTGGTATTTAAAATAAATATAAATATCTTATGTAATCTCTTTTACATTGCAACATATCATTGCATACTTAGAGGTAATGAGGAGGGATTTGCCGGACTACAACCCGCATGTCAGAGTTATTATTAGTGATTTGCATCTGGAAGTGTGTAGAATGTTTTATGTAGTCTATATGAGGCCTTCATGGGCATCATGTAGGCTTCATGTAGTCTACACGAGACCTTCATGGGCATCGTGTAGACTTCATGTAGTCTACATGAGGCCTTTAGGGTATTGTGTATACTTCATGTAGTCTACACGAGACATTCACGGACATCATCTTCATATAGTCTACACGAGACCTTCATGGGCAGCGTGTAGAGTTTATGTAATCTTTTTTATTGATATACAATGTTTACTGTGACATTGTAGGGAAACCTGCTGGGTCGTGTGAAAGAGTTTGAGAATGATCCCGCAGGCTGGGATGTTGACGTTGAAGATACTTTCTGGTACATTGGCTTACAGACAAACGTTGGAAGGGACTGGGAAAAGTCTGATATGGTATGCTTTTTTTGTTTTACTTATAAGATAGTAAACATGTTTTTACTCATGATACTGAATATTTATTCTTATATATCAAATTGTATAGGTTATATTCCTCATGAATGTGGGCAATAGTCATTTGTTTATTGTGGAGCTAGATTTGAATGAACAGTGTGTTAGTATTTATAATACTTTGAACATACCATATCAAAAGTCTAAGTATCCTGAACTTATGAAGCTTTTTACGAAGATTGTCCTTCGTTTACTTCAAATTATGAATATTTATTAAAAAAGAACGTGAGTTCAACTGAAAGATGAGTGAGAATATAAGTCAATGTCATGTCCACAATAAGAGAATGAGTAACTGAAATATACATATTTTTTAAGGTCATCTATGTACTTACAATTTCATACGTATTATTTAATTATATTTTTTGTATTTCATGTGTTTTGTAGCTTTCATTGTGAGGTATTCTCCCTAAAGTTTGTCGAAACCCCGACATACGGGATGGATCACCAGGAAATAACTCAAACGAGAATGCCAGAATACCGTAAATATATTGCAGTCGAGTTATTTGCACGTGGAAAAGTCGAATCGTTATAATTTTTTATGTATAAATTGGATATGTATTATTTATACTGATTTTATCATTTCTTCCAATATAATTTTTAATGCCCATTTTTTATATGTTGTTGAACGCTTGGTTTTACCATTGAATGCTTGGCTTTGGTTATTGAAGGCTACATACTCATCATGTACTCATTGTGTAATGTACGTGAAGACTCAATGAAGTAAGTACATAATGGGTAGACTACACGATAGGTAAACAAGGTATGTATACCCGTCATGTACGCTACACGGCGGGTACACGCTCCTCGTGTACACTTCATGTAGTGTACAAGAATTCTCAATGAAGTTATAGAATATGTAGTCTACACGACGGGTGCACTGACCTCATGTACCCATTGTGTAGTGTACAGGACGACTTAATGAAGTAAGTATATAATGGGTAGACTATACGATGAGTACACAAGATTGGTGTACCCATCGTGTAGACTACACGATTATACACGGTCATATTGTATCCATCGTGTAGTGTATAAGAAAACTCGACGAAATAAGTGTCACTGTACCCATCGTGTAGGTTAAAAATTATGTAACTTCATTGTCTCCATGTACACTACACGATGCGTACATTAGGATCGTGTAGCCTACACGATGGGTACACTGACCTCGTATTCCCATTTTGTACTTATTTCATTGAGTCTTCATGTACACTACACGATTATTACACGAGTTATATTGTATCCATCGTGTAGTGTACAAGAAAACTCAATGAAGTAAGTACAAAATGGGTAGAATACACGATGTGTACACGAGGTCTGTGCACCCATCGTGTATACTACAAATTCTATAACTTTATTGTCTTCATGTACACTACACGGTGACCGTGTACCCATCGTGTAGGCTACACATTCTGTAACTTCGTTGTCTTCATGTACACTACACGATGTGTGCACTAGGATCGTGTACCAATCGTGTAGTCTACCAATTATGTACTTACTTCATTAAGTCTTCTTGTACACTACACGATGGGTTCACGATGTTAGTGTACCCATCGTGTAGACTACACGATTGTTACACGGCCACAGTGTACCCATCGTGTAGTGTACACGAAGACTCAATGAAGTAAGTACATAATGGGTAGACTACACGATGGGTGTGTGAGGTCATTGTACCCATCGTGTAGTGTACAAGAAAACTCAATGAAGTAAGCACATAATGTGTAATCTACATCACAATATTAAATAACAACCACAATTCTTCTTTCATATTAATATTTAAAAAATTACAAGGGTCAACATTTATATGTTATGTGGCTTGGTCATTATATGTCGACATGTATGGAAATTGATCAAGATCAAATTCTTGGCATGCACGCGTATTAAGATTCAAGTTTACCACTGTTTCCCTACCCCACCCGCAACACGAAACTCGTGGATGTCGGAAGGAAACAATGGTAGTGTATGTGATGCAAGATGCTTCTTATTAAGCTCCATCACAACCCAATCTGTAATCTTCAAGGTAACTTGACATGTCGTCGTTCATCGTTCATGGAACCATCGTTGTAACATGTCACAGATATGTTCTATAAGGCTTGTAATGAGAAGATTTCTAGCATATTTTGAAATCCTATTCAAACATTCTGTGATGTTTGTAGTCATTATGTTGTACTGTCTTTTATCAAAACAAGAACGAGCCTACCTCTCAACTCCCCCCACTAACACGTATTGCGTGATATTCAGAAATGCATGTGTAAAATGAGCCATCAACCGATTGAATTTTGATCGACAATAGTGTACATAATGACCACAGGTTTATCGTGTAGTTCTCGTGTATACTACATGATGACACTACACGAGCATCTCTGTAGTGCTCGTGTACACTATACGATGCTCTTGTAGTGAACCACATGAGGACTACACGATAATCATGTAGTGTACACGATAATTACACGAATATCTTGTAGTGCTATCATGTAGTGTACACGATGGCTACACGATCATCCTTTGGTCATCATGTATACTACACGATGACGCTACACGATCATCGTGTAGTCCTTTTGTAGTGTACAAGATGTCACGCGATGCTCTGTAGTGCATCATGGACTACAGGAGAAGTTCTATATTCACAACAAGATGATCATGTAGTGTACACGAGGAGCGTGTACATCACATGAGGTGTACACGATAGGTACATGAGGACCGTGAGAAGGAAGAAGAATAAGAAGAAATGACGCTGGAGGAGGAGAAATGAAAAATGAAGGAGGCGAAATGAGGGTGATGAAGCTAGGTAGGGTGGTAGAGTGTTGAGTGAGAATTGATTTTAACATTTGATCGAACACTGTGTAAGAAGGGCATTGGGAAAAAATTAAAAAAAAAAGTGAAGATAGTTAGGCCATGGGTTAGAGAGTGAACAAAATAGTCTTAGGATATATTTATGTAAATTCAAAATGCTAGGGGTGTACTTCTGCAAAAAAAACCCTAATAAAGCCGATCTTTCTTGGTGGCGGTTGTAAGAATATGGGAATTTGCTTTAGAAAAATTTTAGATGGTAAAAAATGAAACTAATATTATAATCAAGTTATTTTAATGGAGGAGGAGATTAAAATGTCACAGCGCTAGATTGTGTTCTAGTAAAAAGTTACTGTTAAATTTTGGTCTAGTACTTTGTCATTAAAATTTACACTCGCTAGATAGAGTCTAGCAAAAATGCTGACTCTGATCTAGCAGTCACGAAACTAAATTGGCAACTTAGTTTTTATGAATGACATTGAATTTCGTTAAAAATCAAAGAGAATTTTTAAAATCGTTTTTCTTTTACAATTAGCCTTTTTTAAAAATTTGTACAGCCTCTTGCCTGGTTGAATAACTTTTTTTATAATTTTATAGAGAGTAATTAAAAATCAGGTTTTAAGTGAATAAATGATGTCGCTTAATTATAAGTATCTTGTAAGTGATTAAATTATGTATCAATTATTTACAAGTTGATGTCTTATCACTTATTAAAAAGATTGATAGTTAATATATCAATGATTGATACAACATATAGTCAATTTATGATTCGTATATAACTCGATCATTATAGAATTAATCTTTTTCGTAAATATACTAATTCTAACCACTACAACTGCGACAAAAAGGGCTACAACATAACATAATTTATTGAACATAAAATTCAACATGATTAAAAGTGAAATATAAGTAACTTGTGTAGATACATGTGAACCAAAGAATAAGAGAGGAGTTTGTTTGGTTTAGATAATCTTAGGTTACTATCCTCTCGTAATCCTTTTTTTCATCCATTCAATTTCTATGATAATTCAAAATTTCACTAATCAAACGGCCCCCAAATGTTGTTCTGTAGATCTAAAATATTAGTTTTGTTTTTAATCACTAATATATATTTGAGAAAATTACACTTTACCTCCTCAAGCTCTCATTAATAGGCACTTTAAACCTTAAATTTTAAAATGTTATAATTTAAATCATGAATTATCTGAAACTTATAATTTTAATCTTAGTGTAATTATGTCTACTGCAAGTTAATATTTTAATAAAATGACATCATATTTCCCTATCTGAGATGACATCGTTCTTGATTATGACAGTATTTTGTTAAAAAACCTACAGTGCAATAAACGGAGTTACATCTAGGGTTCAAATTATGAGTTTCTAATAGTTTAGAATTTAAAATATAACGTTTTAAAGTTTATGGTTTAAAATGTCTACAAGTGAGTGTTTAAAGAGGCAAAACGTAATTTTCCCTATATGTTTTTACTTAAAAATTCATTTTCCAAAAGATCCGATTAATAGCAACTCAAAAAATTCCAAGTAATCGCTATTCCGAATAGCAATTCAGTGAAGTTTTTGAATTTACTTTGTTCTTTGTAATGTAATGTGTTGAACATGAAATTTAACTTACCGAGTGAAATATTAATAAATAGTCAAATAAGTTTCTTCATTAGTGGACCTAGTATATATATATATATATATATAAGACATCGCAAACAGGGACGAAGTCAGGCACTCTACTGAACCTACAATGGATAGCATTGGCATGAGTAATACTAATGAACCCATGAATCTTTCTACTTGATGAAACTACTAGTGCATTAGTTGGTACAAGAAGCATCGGAGAAAATGATGTTGGGAAGAACATGTATCATCGTCACTCATCAGTTGTCGACTATACATAAATCAAACTCCATTACAATGATCGAGAATGAAAGGGTTGTGGAGCAAGGATCACACAAGAATTGGTTTCATTAGGACGATGTGGAGAGTATTATTCTTTGATGAAACTGCAGAGTGAAAGCTCACCTTCCTGAGGAACAAGGATAAACTATGACAAGAAATCAGTGGGGTGCTGCATTTTATTACAACATAATATGTTTGATAATTTTTGAGTATATAAGAGGTATATAAATGATATATCGATTTGACAGATACTAGAATTAATGATATAATTATTACTCAAAATTTGAAATTTGAAATACCTAATCTATATATGATGTGTTTGATGATTTTTCGGATATATTAGAGATATAGATGATATACTGATTTAAAATATGCTAGAATTAAGAATATAATTAATGCTCAAAATTTGAAATTTGAAATACTTAATCTATATATAGTGTGTTTGATGATTTTTTCGACTATATCAGAGGTATATATGATATAACGATTTGAAATATGTTGGAATTTTAAAATTTTAAGAACGTAATATTTATAGGTTGTGTTTGATGATTGTTTGTGGTATATCAGATGTATATAGATGATATACTGATTTGAAATTTGATTTATCATAATCGTTCAACAATAAACATACTGATTTAATATAACCATTCAAAATTTGAAATTTGATATACTGATGGTTTTTAGTGTATCAGAGGTATTGATAATGTTATTAATTTGAAAGAAGAGTTCATTGACAAACTTTAGCTGATATTAGAAAAAACATAATCAATCATTAATAATCTCATAATTTAATTAAAAAAATCAATGAAATAATATTTGAATTAGAATAATTAATTATCAAATTTTTAATTAATTAAAAAAACTCACTAAATCAGATTATGAAACATGTATATTCAAGGTTAAAATCATCAAATTATAACTTCGTCAACATATGGTTGATAACGCGGTGATAAAAATTATCTATTTACTAAAGTTTGAAAAATACTGCTATTTCTTAAATTCACTTTCAAAACTTGTCTATTTTGTACAATTTCTTTTTTATTTCATAAATTAGCCAAAAACAATTATTATTAGCAAATTAACTGGCGTTTAAAATAGTCAACGAAAAAGCAACTTAACTTACCATACTACCCCAAAAGATAAGTTTTTAAAAAATAGTATAAATAAAAATAGAGAAATTCAAATTAATGAAAATCTATTAAGAAACTTTTATAAGTGACCAGAGTAATATATGGATGAGGAAAGATTTATAATGGAGGTATTGTTAATTAATTGACTTTGAAACAAATTGTAAACAATTTAAAATATTAGAAAACTTGTAAATAGCTCCAGAATTGAGATATGTTCAAAAAAATTTAAATTTGAATTAAACATAATAGGTGAAAATTTAATAAGTTAGGATTTAGTAACTAAAATATCTATTTTATCAAAATTCAAAGTAATAATGAAAATAATTCTTCATTGTTAAATAAAAATATAACTACATTGGGAATTACTAACACAAAATTTTAATGTAACTTCCCATTCATAAAATGTAAACCACATGCAAAATATAGTAAAGAATTACAATAAGAAGAAAAAAAAAGGCTTCTTAAATATAATTAGACAAAAGATTATAGGTGAATATTTCGTTATGAGAGAATAAATATTTCCAATTGTGTTGGTCTCTACATATCAAAGTACATTATAATGTAAATCACATAGTATTATTCTGACCTAGATTTTTACAAATATATATATGTGTGTGTATAATTCATAAAAAATTTTAAATATAGCTTATATGTGCTACATACTGTCTAAAATAGCAGGAGGAAAGATAAGAAAACGCTAATCTTGAAGGTGTGTAATATATAGAGTTATGAATGGGTCATGACAAAACTATAAATCGTTATCCCTCCTTTTAACATTACTAGTAAAATGCATGTGCTACACACGGGATTGTAAGAAATAAATACAGCGGTCTACAATCTTAACCTAAAGAAATAAATAAAATTAGAAAGGTGTAGTATATAATATTGTAAGACATTTTTAAATTTAAAAATATCAAATATTTAACTTAAATTATTAAAAAGAAACGAAGATATTTTGTATGAAAACATGCGTGATATGTGAGATTAATATAAACGTTTTAAGAAATATACTGGAAAAAATTCAAGTCTTAATAGAGTCATAGGAAGGAAATAATTATATAAAAAAGTTACCCTCTAACTTTTTTATATAATGAATTGAATAAATAATAAAATACACCTTTAAAAAATAATAATAATGCAATTAAATAAATGTTTTAAATATGTATCAGAAGGTAGCTTTTAATAGAGTCATAGGAAGGAAATAATTATATAAAAAAGTTACCCTCTAACTAATATTATTTCAAATTAATGAAGAAAGCATAATTACTCATAAATTAGTGAAACCGATGAAAAAAATTATAGCAAAGCAATTTAGAATCACAAATAATGTTTAAAAAAGTTCTACTGTTTTTATATTAATCAAACCTCACAGCACACATATAATATCATCTATTAGTTTTAAATGATTAGATAAATTGATGAAAAACTGATATTGGTTATTAAACTAAATTTCCTGCTTAAATCTACTTATTATACTCCAAGCTTACAGCTTCAAACTTAATATTCAAGAAAAAATATAGAGAACAAAATCTGAGAATAAAAACTCTTAAAGTGATTAATTAATTGCCTATATAGTATTTAGTATATTATATTTGCACATGATGTTGGTTGATTCATATCCAAGCTCTTAAACTTAAAAATTCAGAATTATATATAAAACCAAATTTTGATATGAATTATTTTAAAATGTTTGTCAATGTAAATATTGAATCATTGAATTTCAATAAACAAATTTATAATTTACTATGTGATAAATTTATAAATCAATTATGTTATTCTTACTAACACAAAACTGTACTAAATTGTGTAATAATTACAATTCTATTTTACTGAATAAAGTATGTATCTAATATGAGAACATCTTTTAATAATAACATTATAACAATGAAACGTCTCTTAACAGGAGACTTACATATCCTCAAATTTTTAATTTATATAGAATTGAAATTTAGCTAACCAATTATTTATACGTATTACTATGAATTTCTCATGTACAATACCTAATTTAATTCTAGTTGCAATATATATATTACAAAATAAAAAGAATAATCGTGCAAATTAAATTTTCTTTATTTAGAAATAAATCTAAATAAATTGGAGATTTTAATTATCATTTAATAGTTCAAATATATGTTTATAATATTAGTTATGTGCAATAACTAATAGAATTAATTGTTAATTAGTGTTCATGTTCCTTTGACACATGGCGTTGAGTGAGTATGGATACGTGACGCAATGAGAGATGTTTTCATACCAACTTTACATATATAAAATATGAGATTAAGCAATTTTTTATAAACTTTCCAATCTTGATTTTCAAGTTCAATGCTGTATTAAAAACTCCAGCAATACAAATATTTTATTACTTTTGAAATAATGCAATTTACATTAAGTGTTCATATCCAAATTGCATCATGTGTCCAAATATTATCAAATATTATTGTTAGTAATGCTGGAAACTGTTTTGGACAACATTGTCCTTAATTAATTTTCAAAAATCCAATATTATTCATATAAATAATTAATTATATATTTAATAAATTATATAGGTACCATAATAAATCACTCTAAAAATGACCATTAATGCGGGGATAATAAAAATACTCTAAACCAGTTTAGTTACCTTCCTAATTAACATAAACCATACGATGGTATGGTTCACTTACCCTCCAAATCCTTATCAACATATTTAATTTATCTTGGCCGTTTCTCATTTATCGCCACATTCACTAATCCAGCTACATTCTAAGCATTCCAATTTCTTCTTCTTTAGTCTTTTCTTTCACAACTTTTTATTTAGCTTATGAAGAAAGGAAAAAAATGCAATGACTTTGTTTTTATTATTTGGTTCTATTGAGATATGGAGAGAGAGTTTGTTTTAAGATATACATTTAAAATAATTTTCCTTCATTTTCTTTATTTTTTCTCTTTACTTTTCTTTCATTTTTTTTAGCTTTGCCCCCTAATTTCCATGAACCCAGGCATATCAGTTCTTCTTTCTCTTCAGATTTTTTATCATTTCTCAATTTTATTACCGATGATTACGTGTGTTTTATTTTCAGGTTGATAGATTTATTGTTTATGCGTTGATAAATTTTTTCCCCCTATAAATGCTTTATTTATATTTATTTTACGTTCATAACGAGAAATTTTTTGTTTTCATCCTCATATTTTATATTTTTTACAAACAAAATAAAGAATTGAGAAGGTTTTAACAAGCCTACGCGGAATTAGATTAGTCCATCAATTTACAAACATATTCGCTCATTCTCAATCCTTTTATCTCAATTCCTTTCTAACTACTAGTCAACATACTAAATATAATGGAAATTAGCTACACAAAAAATAAAATATGACGTTCTAATCTAAGAAAAAATGTACTAAAAATATCAACAAATACTCATCCATGCATCCTCAAACTTCATATTAAAAACTCAGTCTTGTCATTTTATGTGCAATCACATTCCAATTTTAAGTGCCTCCGAACGTGCAGAAAATAATAAAATATGATGTTTATATTTGAAATGGTAGCTAAGATTTGTGTGTGAGTGTTTTTATAATTGATAATAATTTTATAGAGTTTGAAATGTGAAAGGTTTGTGGGGGAAGTTAAAAGAATTATTAAAAATGAATATACATTTAGGAAGAAATGAATTTATTTTAGAAAAACGAAGAGACTTATGAAAAATGAATGGTAGTTACTTATTAATTGACGAATGTAATATATAAGGGTATTTGAGAAATTGTAAGAATAATAGATGAACAACTAGTTTAAAAATGATTCTCCATCGATTAGTCAATTGATGGAGAATCATTTTTAATATATTAGTCAATTGTATGTGCGTTGCACGTGTTGAAGAAACCAACATAAATAATATGTCAGAAATACGAATGAAACCAAAGTGTTTCATCACCTTCTTACTTGTTATGTCTAATACTAAGAATTCAATTTGTTATATGTTGATGATATTTTTTGTTAAAGATTTTGTGTTACCATAGAGAATAACTTTTTTAATCAATATCTCAGTTTGACACGTTCTTTGGTATTGTAATTTGATTGTTGATAATGTTGTGATGCCGGCATCTACTTCGATTCCTTGTTGTATTTGGTTTAACGTGATTCCTACTGTTATTTTGATATTGTTGGTTACTTTTCTTGTTAGATTTTGTTCCCATAAAAAGGTAAAAATGATTTGAATTATTAATTTAAATATCAGTTATACACAATTATTTGACATAATTCATTATATTTAAACTAAATTGTCTTTTCATTTTTTACAACTTATATATTTTTAATAATTAAAATATTAAATGTGATTTTGATAGAGTGAATACCATGAATTTATCAATTTGGGATTTCATATAATTGTGAGGCAATTTATGTCTAAAAACGTTTCCTCGCCTTAGCTCCATTTATATATACTAGTTAAATTACACATGCAGCGCAAGTGATATGTATGATTTTATTATTTTGAATCTTTCTTATACATTAATTGTTCATAAAAATAATTTTTTTTTGAATAAGATACATTTACTAGTAAATTAGAAAATTATAATTATAACTATTATACTTTTCATAAGTCTTACTCACCAAAATATTTTCAATTGAATCTCTCTCACAGAAGAAATTAATTAGCCCAAGTCAATCTCCTTGGAATTGTACTGTTTTTATGTTACTAAATCTGTAGAAATTAAAAGAGGATCACCAAAATTGATGATTAATTATAAAACGCTTAATGATGTCTTAAGATGGCTGATTCATGTCACCAATAATATTATTTAAACAAATGTTATGAAGTAGCAAAAGGGGAAACATTGAACATGTCATGTTCAACAATAGGGCAAACTTATTATTATATAAAGAAAATCAAATATTGGTCATGTTAAGTTCATTAATAATAAGACAAATTAAATTACCTTAAATCTAAGTAGTTCCAATCATCTTTAACAACTCAAAGCTCAAATGACCTTACACTATTTTATTATGAAGGTGCCTTAAAAGTTATTTCTCATGAACCTCTAGTTTAGGTTTCTCAACAATATCATGCGCACAACTCTGTTCCCCACTTTGTCGATGCATTTATTTATGTAATAAATTGTATATTTTTATTGATAAATTTTAATTTAATAATATGTTGAGCTCAGTTAGACGACGAGGGTGTTATGGAGATGTCAGTCTAACTGAGATTTTCTGATACACCTACTGATTACTATCACCAATAACCTTATCTAAAATAAAATGTATGTTTCTTCATCTGACAACCATTGTCTAGATCTTCACTCTAATATCTTTTTTCAATGAATGGAAATTTCATTATCTTATATATATATATATATATATATTTTTTTTTTTTCTAAAAAATTGAAAGAAAATATTTGCTTGTTTGTTTGTTATTGTTCTACCTTCACATATCAATCCATTATTCACAAAGATAAGAGCATGAAAATCCAAAATATTCAGTTTATTTGGCTCTATGCAGTGCCGAAGGACGCAAAATCTGCATGCAAAAGCATGTTATTTTATAAACTAAAACAAGTACAAAATGGCAAATCATAATGCACATATAACTATAACTCTGTTCAAAGGACACATGAAAACCTCCACCAATTAAAGTATTAAACTCCTCAATATCATCTATCCAATCATTTCCAGTAAAAAAGGTATATTCTCTCCAACAACTTATAATTGCTTACTGACAAAATAAACAGTGTTTGAAACTCCATGAGAATGATATAATTGTTTAAAATTACACAAGTAAATCAGTAATTAAATTACATTAACCCAAGAATTTATATTTATGGTATCAGAACAGGATGTGTCCTAGGCAACTTAAACTCATAGAAACGTTTTATTTAAATATAAAAGTTAAACCAAAATCATAGTAATTAACCAAACACTAATAGCTCAAGAGAGTTGTACAATAGCCGGCTGACTGAAAAAATAATGTACTATTTTAGTTGCATTTGGCATTGGCTTGTGAAAATGAATGAAAAAGACAAAGTAACAGACAAAAGCCTGTCGATATTCCATTAAAGTAAGCATAGTAAACATCAATATAAAGCTAAGTTCGGAGTAGATGAAACTGAGGATGAAGATTTCCTGTTAAATTCTGGCTGCTCTAACTAAGAACTAAGAAGAGGATTTCAAAAATGGAAGGCAAGAATAGTATGTTTAGGTATGCAGATGGAGTGGACAAGGTGTTGATGTTGTTTGGAACATTGGGTAGCATTGGAGATGGATTGCAGATTCCTCTTATGATGTTTATTCTTAAAGATGTCATTAATGCTTATGGAGACAGAAACAGCGTTGTCACAAATGATATTGTTGACAAGGTTAGCTTGTTTTCTTTTCTTTTGATGTTCAGTTATATGAGAAGCTTTATCTTTTTTTTTTCCTGTTATTATTTACCGCCGTGTCTTTGATTCACGATCCTTATGATTTCCGAAGCACAAATCCCTGTGTGATCTGTAGTCCAAAACAGATATGCATAAGAACAGAATATCTGTACCTTGCTCCTACCATGGTTATTAACATGTTTTATATGTTGAAATATGAACTTTTTGAGTACTTAATAGCAATTTGTAGCCAGCTAACCTGAATTTGATGTTCCAGTTCGCATTGCGTCTGCTTTATGCTGCATTTGGAGTAGGATTTTCTGCCTTTGTTGGTATGTAGCAAACTTTAGTTACTATCCATATATGGATCCCTATGGGAAAGAAATCTAAAAAAGAATATAAACTGGTTCATTAAAAAACCTGTCTGTCAAAATTTACTTTCTGCAGAAGGAGTTTGTTGGACAAGGACCGCCGAGAGACAGACATCTCGAATGAGAATGGAGTACCTCAAATCTGTACTCAGACAAGAAGTTGGTTTCTTCGACACTCAAACTGCTGGTTCTTCAACAACCAACCAGGTTGTCTCGCTCATCTCCTCCGACGCCAATTCAATCCAAGTCGCCTTATGCGAGAAGGTTTGGTTTCACCTGACACTCCATCATTCTGAAAGATCTTTTTTATTACTTACCTATTCGTTATACTGATGTGTTTAACTCTTTCTATTATGTAGATACCTGACTGCCTTGCTTACATGTCAACTTTCTTCTTCTGCCACATATTTGCCTTTATACTGTCATGGAGACTGACACTGGCAGCTTTACCACTCTCGTTGATGTTCATTGCGCCGGGGCTCGTGTTTGGCAAGATAATGATGGACCTGATAATGAAGATGATAGAATCTTATGGAGTGGCCGGAGGGATTGCTGAACAAGCGATTTCATCGATCAGAACAGTGTATTCATATGTAGGAGAGAATCAAACGCTTGAGAAATTCAGTCAGGCACTTCAAAATAGTATGGAATTCGGGATAAAGTCGGGTTTTGTGAAGGGATTGATGTTGGGGAGTATGGGAGTTATTTATGTTGGTTGGGGTTTTCAAGCCTGGGTTGGAACTTATTTGGTCACTGAAAAAGGAGAAAAAGGAGGCAACATTTTCATAGCTGGTTTTAATGTCCTTATGGGAGGATTGTAAGTACTTTCTTTTTCATTTTCCATTGGTAAAATTCTCCTAATTGGTTTTATCTAGTTTCAGAAAATCAAGCTTTACACGAATTAAATTTTCAGGAGTATCTTAAGTGCTCTCCCGCATCTGACAGCCATCACGGAGGCAACATCGGCTACAACTCGAATCCTCGAAATGATTGATCGAGTCCCGGAGATAGATTCCGAAGAAAAAAAGGGTAAAGCCTTATCACATGTGAGAGGAGAGATTGAGTTCAAGGACATAACTTTTAGTTATCCATCAAGACCAGATACTCCAGTATTGCAGGGTTTTAATCTTAAGGTTCCGGCTGGTAAGCGGGTTGGAATTGTCGGGGGCAGTGGTTCCGGAAAGTCCACCATCATTACACTGCTTGAGAGATTTTATGATCCCTCTGAAGGAGAATTATATTTGGATGGATCAAAAATAAAAAGACTTCAGTTGAAGTGGTTGAGATCTCAAATGGGGCTGGTTAATCAGGAGCCTGTTCTGTTTGCAACATCAATAAAAGATAATATACTGTTTGGGAAGGATGGAGCTTCAATGGAACTTATCATAGATGCAGCTAAAGCTGCAAATGCGCATGACTTCATCGTCAAGCTACCTGATGGTTATGATACTAAAGTAAGTTCTTCTATATAAAAAAATAGACAATTGAAAGCTTCCCTTTTATTGAGTTGCTATTTCCATATTGTCTATGTTTTTAATAGGTTGGACAATTCGGAGTTCAATTGTCGGGAGGCCAAAAGCAGCGCATCGCCATAGCCAGAGCTCTTCTTAGAGATCCAAGAATCTTGCTGCTTGATGAAGCCACTAGTGCACTTGATGCACAAGCTGAAAGAACTGTACAAGAAGCACTTGATCAGGCATCCAAAGGAAGAACAACTATCATTATTGCTCACCGGCTTACCACAATACGATCAGCGAATCAGATAGTGGTTCTTCAAGCTGGAAAAGTTGTTGAATCAGGTACGCACGATGAGCTGATGCAAACGAATGGTGGACAAGGCGGGGAGTATTTTCGGATGGTACAGTTACAGCAGATGGCAGTGCAGAATGAAACTTTCGAGGATTTCACTCCTCAAAGAGGGAGAAAAAGCCGCCACAGGTCGAGCGTTCCAGCAAGCCCGATCAGCGTGAGGTCAAGTGCACAAAGTACACCGTTATACCACTTTAGTGCAGCAATGTCCATTTCCATGGGAACTCCTTACTCATACTCTGTCCAATTTGACCCTGACTACGAAAGTGATGAAGAAGAGCAAAATGAATCGAGTTATCCGTCTCCTTCCCAATGGCGGCTGCTGAAAATGAACGGCCCTGAGTGGAATAGAGCGTTGCTTGGTTGCATAGGTGCAATGGGTTCAGGTGCAGTGCAACCTGTAAATGCCTATTGTGTTGGCTCCCTTATATCAGTCTACTTCCGGACCGGGGAACCCGACATCAAGTCAAAATCAAGAACCTTGTCTTTGATCTTCTTAGCTATTGGTGTTTTCAACTTCTTCACAAATATCATGCAACACTACAATTTTGCAATCATGGGTGAAAGATTGACCAAAAGGGTACGCGAGAAAATACTAGCGAAGCTGATGACGTTCGAGATTGGATGGTTTGATCAAGACGAGAACACTAGTGCAGCCATTTGCGCAAGGCTATCGACGGAAGCTAGCGTGGTCCGTTCCCTCGTTGGTGACCGAATGTCGTTACTTGTCCAGGCCATTTTCGGGTCTATATTTGCTTATGCAGTCGGACTTTTTCTTTCATGGAGGCTAACCTTGGTGATGATCGCGGTACAACCTTTAGTCATTGGAAGCTTTTACTCGAGGAGTGTCTTGATGAAGAGTATGGGCGAAAAAGCGCGAAAAGCGCAAAAGGAAGGCAGCCAACTTGCGAGCGAAGCAGTCATTAACCACAGAACTATAACTGCATTTTCTTCACAGAGAAAGATCCTTAGTCTCTTTCGTGCCACCTTAAAAGGTCCTATGATGGCAAGTGCCAAACAGTCATGGATTTCGGGTCTCGGCCTATTTAGTTCACAATTTTTCAACACAGCTTCTACAGCTTTAGCTTATTGGTATGGAGGGAGGTTATTGACAGAGAATTTAATATCACCAGAACATATCTTTCAGGCATTTTTGATACTGCTATTTACTGCTTATATCATAGCAGATGCCGGAAGCATGACTAATGATTTATCTAAAGGAAGCAATGCTGTTAGATCCGTGTTTGCGATTCTCGACAGGAGAAGCGAAATAGAATCAGAAAACAAATGGGGTTCAGATTTCAAAAGAAAGATAAAAGGCAAAGTGGAACTGAGAAACGTTTACTTTTCATATCCAACAAGACCTGATCAAATGATCTTTAAAGGCTTGAGCCTTAAAATTGATGCAGGTAAAACAATTGCACTAGTTGGACAGAGTGGGTCGGGAAAATCAACAATCATCGGACTAATCGAAAGATTTTACGATCCTTTGAGAGGATCGGTGCACATAGATGAACAAGATATTAAGAACTGTAATTTGAGAATGTTGAGGTCACAAATTGCATTGGTCAGTCAAGAACCAACCCTTTTCGCCGGAACTATCAGAGACAATATTGCCTATGGGAAAAGTAATGCAAAAGAATCAGAGATAAGAAAGGCTGCAGTTCTTGCCAATGCTCATGAATTTATAAGGTACAATCCTACACTTCATATCATGCACACAAAAATATTCCATTCCTTACCACTTTTTCTCATTAAATTTTCTTTCCTTTTCTCAGTGGAATGAAAGATGGATATGATACATACTGTGGAGAGAGAGGAGCTCAACTATCTGGAGGCCAAAAACAAAGGATTGCATTGGCAAGAGCAATAGTAAAGAACCCATCAATCCTTCTACTAGATGAAGCTACCAGTGCATTAGATAGTGTATCAGAAAACTTGGTACAAGAAGCATTGGAGAAAATGATGGTGGGAAGAACATGCATCATTGTCGCTCACCGGCTGTCAACGATACAGAAATCAAACTCCATTGCAGTGATCAAGAATGGAAAGGTTGTGGAGCAAGGATCACACAATGAATTGGTTTCATTAGGACGAGGTGGGGAGTACTATTCTTTGATTAAACTACAGAGTGGAAGCTCACCTCCCCGGTGAACAGGATAAACTATGAAAAGAAATCAAAGGGATACTGCATTTTACTATAGCCATATTGTGTGGGGAAAAATTTTGTGAATATTCAGAAGAATAGCAGAAGGAAAAGTTTTAGTGGGTTTTATTATTTTCTTCTGAAAGAGACTTGAGCATACTTTTTTTAAGCAAAAAAGAATGATAATAGATTTTAGAATTTAGAACAACAACATATAGTAAGATAATTAAAAAGCTTAGACATTTAAAGGATCTGAACTGATTTTAGATAAATGAGAAGTGAAGTTTAAAAAATATATATTATCATATTCTAAATTTTCCGCGATTAATTAATGTGAGAATAAATCTCCAATCACAAAAACTATTGCTGAATTGCTTATGTCTCATTAGTATGCCTTTAACATCCTCATTAATAATAGACAAAAATAAGGGCATGAGAATCCCAAATTACATAGATTCTTTGGCTCTATGCAGTGGAAAACGATGCAAAATCTGCAGGCATAACGATATATTTTATATAATTTGATCATACATAACAATACAAGGAAGTAAAATTAAAACCTTCACCAATTAAGGTTTTGAAGGTCATAAATTCAATCATTTTCGTTCCATATTTCTTTAATTTACCACATGAAAGTAACAAAAGAGTATCTTCTACGAGTACATATATATCTATATTATATATAAAAATATAGAAGTTGGAGAAATATTTTTAGACAATACTACCCTTAATTATTTTTTAAATTTTCTACACTATCCTTTCAGTGGATTTACTCTCCCAATTATTCATATGAAATTTGTTAACTATTTTGTAAATTTAGATGTTGGAGAAATATTTTTGGACAATATTATCCCTAATTATTTGTTAGATTTCCTACATTATCCTTTCGATGTACTTATTATCTCAATTATTCATATGAAAATTTCTTTTTAAGTATTATATATTTATTATTTCAATTATTTATATGAAAATTATTTTTAACTATTTGTTTGAATTTTCATTTTAAAGACATTTTCTCCTAATTATTAATCTAAAATCTAAACAAACTTATTTAAAGCAAAACAAACCTGAAATTAATCCAACATTTCTTTAATTAATATTTTTCTTGTTATTTTTAATTGTAAGTTAATACAACGAGCATTAAAAATAAAAGTAAAAAAAAAATTTCATTGAGCAGTAGGATTCTAAAAACTCTATATTATGACTACTTATCTACAATTTAAAAAAAACTTAAATTAACCTCACGATGAACACATATATTAAAGAAAAATAAGTTTACACGTAATATTATTTATAAAATTTTACATTCACGTGCATTACACGTCTCAAAAACTAGTTATTATAAAATTTTTAATAATTAAAATAATTTAACGAGATTCCCTTAAGCGATCACGACGTCATAAAACAAGGAACGCGTGCCATGTAAGTGATATTGACGTCATCAATGAAGTTCCATTGCCATTGTTGGTGATCCGGACAAATAAATGAAGTTCATGTACCGACTTTGGCAATTTTTGGCGTCATCAGTGGTGTTCTTGTGTTGTCATCAGGGATCTTTTACAATGTCGGGAATAATTTTCCGACATTGATGCTGGGTCATTGTGGTCTTTAGATGACTTTTGAAGCAATATGGGCCAGACAAAGCACAACAGGTAACAATTTTTCTTTCTTTCTTGGAGGTGTTCACTAAATACGTACTGGAGTTCACCAAATACGTAGTGAGGTTCACCAATTACGTATAAAATAATAATTCTTGGAGGGGTTCACCAAATACATAGTGGAGTTCACCAATTACGTAGTGAGGTTCACAAAATATGTACATAATAATAATTTTTGGAAGGGTTCACCAAATACGTACTGAAGTTCATCAATTACGTAGTGAGGTTCACCAGTTATGTAATGAGGTTCACCAAATACGTACAAAATAATAATTCTTAGAGGGGTTCACCAAATACGTAGTGAAGTTCACCAATTACGTAGTGAGATTCACCAAATACGTACAAAATGATCATTCTTGGAGGGGTTCACCAAATACGTATAAAATAATAATTTTTGAAGGGGTTAACCAAATACGTACTAGGATTCACCAATTACGTAGTGAGGTTCACCAAATACGTACAAAATAATAATTCTTGGAGGGGTTCACCAAATATGTATTGGGGTTCACCAATTATGTAGTGTAGTTCACCAATTACGTAGTAAAGTTCACCAAATACGTACAAAATAATAATTCTTGGAGGGGTTTACCAATTACGTAGTGGGGTTCACCCATTACATATAAATTAATAACTCTTGGATGGGTTCACCAAATACGTACTGGAGTTCACCAATTATGTATTGAGGTTCACCAATTATGTAAAACCTAATCGGCATACCTAAAAGGCGAATCTTCTATTTTTAGCCCTTAAAACCCATCCTGAAGGTGCTAATCTCATCTTCAAAGCCAAAAGCTAGTTGTATGCCTCCAATAGCCTATTTCATTCCCCAAACACCATGTCTAAATAGGTGATCACTAGTCTCCCTCCCAATCATGAGTTTTTTGGGCCTAATCGTAATTCTTCACAATCAACAGTAAAATTGATATTTTTATAATTATTTACCGTACACCGGAAAAATCATTGATAAAAATAGAAAAAACTCATTATTTCAATGTAAACATTCATGATACTCACTTATTATATAAAATTAGATTAAATTAATTAAGGATTCCCGATACAATTGAACACTTATTCATAAACTCGTTAAAGTTATCAATGATAATGTTATTGTGCTTTTGTGAGAAGTATCGAGCGAAATGAGTTTTCACCATCTATAATTATAGTTCGTGTTGTTATGATGGTCGATAAATCCTATTTATTGGTTTGACGAACACATATAACCCTCAAGCTCGGATTCTATCTTTAAATCAAACATATCGGCTAAAAGTTTGAAATTGAATATTGACATTTTAACCAAATCTGTTTATAAATTATAACCCCATAAAATTTAAAAACAACCAATTATGTTTTAATTTATAAGAATATAAAAAACCTAAAATTAAAAGAGATATGAATTACGAAAAAGCCCAAAATTAAGACCGAAATAGCTTTCGAGCCATTGAAAGTACTTAAAACAGTATTTTTTGGGACCAAAACTGTGCAACGATTAATAAACCCATTTGCACATGAAGATCTCTGAATAAACTTTGATTCGATATCTTATGGTCCACGTGGTTCCAGCTGAGTCAAAAGTTACGTCATTCTGAAGTTGACATGCACTTACCACGATCCAATAGGAAGTGTTGAGACCTAACGCCTATGTGTCTAGCATTTGGGTCTCAAATGCCATCAGCTGGCCCCAAACACCAGTCATTGTAGGTGATTTGCCTACCATGATTGATGTTTGGGGCCTGCTGGACACGTTTGAGCCCCAAACACCATGGTAACAGGTGTTTGAGGCGACCAGCAGGAACCAAACGCCAGTCATGGTAGGCAATTCGCCAGCCATGATTGATGTTTGGGGCCTGCTGGTGGCGTTTGGTCCCCAAACGCTAGACACACAGGCGTTTGGCCCGTGTCACTCGGACACGAGCCAAACACTTGTTACCATGGCATTTGGGGCCTCAACGCCACCAGCAGACCCCAAGCGCCAGTCTTGAATGACGACTCGCCATGTAGTGATGGCGTTTAGGTTCCCATTATGGTGTTTGACCCTACTTATTTTGATACACTTATTTATTCTCATGCATTTAGCCATATTTTCATACTTTGGCATACATATTAATTTCACACAATTATGCCTTTCATATACTTGTAAATTCTAGATCTCTCTTTCACTCTCATAAAATTATGCCTTGCATTTATCTTTTTCACATACTTAGTCATTTTTACACACTTAGCTATATTTACACACTTGGTCATTTTACACACTTAGCTATATTCACACACTTAAAAAATTTCTTACACTTAGTCATTTTACAAACTTGCTTATTTTTACACTTAACCATTTTCACACACTGAACCATTTTCACAGTCTTATCTATACCGACGATTTTTTGTTCTATACCGGTGGTTTTTTCTACACTTGGCTGTTATACATATTTAGTAATTTTCATACACTTAACCAATTTAATCATTTTCACACACTTAGTCATTTTCAAACACTTAGTCATTTTCACAAACTTGCTTTGATGCACTTAGCTATTGTCACACTTTGACATTTTTATGTATTTATTTTGATGCACTTAGCCATATTTTCATGCACTTAGCCATTTTTTACACACTTAATAAATTCATCAACACATAAAAAATTTAATTCAGATTCTCTTTGAAAAATATCTCATTCATTAGTATCAGTACATATAAATATTCTTTTTTTCATTACAAATCCATTCTAAACACTTTAAAACACACTTCAAAATTACTTTTGTACATATCTACACAAATATTTTCACAGAGCACGATACATCCTTACTACAAATATAACTTAGTTTAAAACCTCCTACTAGTTTACCCTCATGATCAAGTTACGATGCATTTCTCATATCTGATGTACTCATCTCTGATGTATTCTTCGTAGAGGCCCTTCCATTTCTTCAAGCTCTCTTCGATCATATATTTATATATATTGTCACTCACCATTGCTACAAATTATAATGTAT
Source organism: Datisca glomerata (assembly GCA_003255025.1). Lineage (NCBI taxonomy): Eukaryota > Viridiplantae > Streptophyta > Magnoliopsida > Cucurbitales > Datiscaceae > Datisca > Datisca glomerata. The sequence goes on along the minus strand of QANY01011217.1, from coordinate 242,454 downwards.
TTATAAAGAAATCTTTTGGCCTGAAGAGGAAAAATCACAGGTGACTGTAATACAACCAACTTGAATAGCCATCAAGGAGCATATGCCAGTCAAAACAAAGTTTATGCTAAAAAAATGTAAGCTTCTAACTATCATCAAATGCAAAAGAAAGAAATTTATGTATTAAGCATTAATATAGGACTTGAAATCGATGGAAATGACTGATTATACATAAAGAAAAATAGGGAGAGCTAAAATAAAAACAAATAAATAAAAACTAGAGAAATTAAAATGAACCCAACATGGACTCAACATTCATCAACATATTCAGGACTTTTAATTACTCCGACACCCCTGCTTTCAATATCATGTGAGACAATCAAAGCATAAATGATCAAATTTATATAGAACTCATCTGTGTCCTATAATGATCTAAAGTTTTTCCAAATGTACATAGAAAAATGAAGTGTAACAGGTCAACCTTAACAAACATTAATGAAAAATGTCACATGAAAAACTTCTTCTCAATAGTCGTATGTAAATTAAATCATAGAAAATAACATTTTTTCCTAATTGCATATTAGATGTACTATTTACAGGTGCAATAATCCATATAATATACTTGAGTAGCATCAACAGGAAAATAGAGGAAATCAAATCATTCCAGAGCCATAGAATTGCATATTAGTATATAAACAGTGTATATACTTATCAGATGTATCATTTATAGACTAGAATAGTATATCAGCCAGGCAGATGAAGGAAATGACCTCTGATGTGTGCCCTCCAAAAATAACAAAAACATTTTTAATGTCTTTGAAGCTAGAAAATGCTTTACTGCTTTTGATTAACTTGATGTTATAGGAAATTTTTTTGAACTACTAAATATATCAAGATTGGGGAATCGCAAACAAGCACGGCTAATAATGATCCAAATGGTGTTTGAATGAGAAAACCCAACCTGTAAAATCAAAATGAAAGTCATTTAAAAATTGAATGAGAACACCCAACCTGTAAAATGAGTTATGACACCCTTCCTAGTTTACCAGTTTAATGTCTGTAAAAACTATTAAACTACTACCATGGAATTGAAGCTCCACATAGTCATTCAAAATACAAAGAAAAAAATTCAATAATTATCTGAAGGAACTAGAAACAACGCAAAGAGACGTGAGGTAAAACTCACACCTCACTTCTTAGAATATCATATCTTCAAAAATGGAGTATCTCTGGAATTATTTTACTTGTGTTTTCAATGGTACCAACCACATCATATGCAACTATAGCACCAATGCTTGAACCCGTTCTTGTTGATTTTACCTGGATTGCTTAAGGAAATTAAATAAAATATTTTGCCTTACATAGCAAAATATAGTATACCATAAAGGTGCATTACAACATTGAAGTTCACAACCTCTAAAACATGTCACTTACCAGAACTTTCCAGATTTAAGATCAAGTTGAGTTCTTGCAAACCACTTTGAGAGTTTAGATTTGCATTGATCGCCACTCTAAAATAACTATTCCATGTTATTGACAACAAATATTTCATCTCTAAAATAAAAAAAGTAAGAAGAAATTTCAAGTTAAAGCTTTATCCAGATGCTCCTCCAGCCGTCAAAACTCCATCTTCCTCACATCCACCATCTGTCTTAAATCGAAGAGAAAAACAACATGTAAGTCACAAAAGAAAGGAAAGAAAGAAAATACCCAAAACATGTTTTACAAGTTGCATCCCAAGACAAATGAAGCATCTAAACAAAATGCTCAAAACTCATATATTAATCTCATTTATGGAATTTCCCTTCCGATTCTCGCTGTAACCCTATTGATCGGAGGAGGTGAGACCGATTTTGGGCTTTGGGTGCTTGGTTGAGGCAACAACAACTTCATGGTGTCGACGAGTTCTTGGCGACGACTGCAACTCTAGGCGAACTCGTGGGGTCTTAGAGAGAGATGGCCATCGTTAAGAGAGACATAGAGAGGCTTTTCTTGAAAAGGGGTTGCTCATGAACAAAACCCTAGGTCATGCAAAGAGAGAGCCGACGACAGAGATAGCAAACAACATAGAGAGAGAGCTGACGATAGAGAGAGCACCAACAATGAAAGTATATAAAGTCGATGAAGAGAGATAGTTGCGAAGAAGAGAGAGAACTGGACGAGTTTGACGAGTTTAGAGATCCCTTGAAGTAAGTTTGGTGAAAATATAATTTAAAATAATTTTGATGGATCTTTCAAAGGAAGATTGGGGTGAAAAGTAGATTTTCTAAAACTTTGGTGAAGTTTCTCAAGGAAGATTGGGGGTAAAAATGAAATTTTTGAAAATTTTAGTGAAGTAACTTGCAACTTGTACCTCCGATTACAATGGGATTTAATCCCTAAACTGATCTAACAGTTGGGCTTAGCCTGGCCAGATTCTACGACCAGGATTAATCCCAGCATCAATGACATAAAAAAATTTCTAGCATTGGAAAGGGTCCCATTGTTATCAACTATCCCGCCAAAATGGATGGGTTTTTGTGGCGTCATTAGCGATCCCGACATTGTCAATAGGGTTCTTGGAGCAGCATTGATGATCCTGAAACCACTAAGGGTTCTTATGGTAACATTGTCGATCACAACGTCATCAATAGTGTCTTACCGTCGTCAACAATCTCGAGTTGGCGGCTGGTGCTCATGCCACCATCGGCAATCCCGACTTCACTGTAGTCATCGAGTTTTATTATAGGGTATAGATGGAAAATATGTTGTTAGATTTTATCTATATGATATTTGACAAAAGATTTATTTATATGGTATGAGCAAAAAAAAAACAATTTCCTTATTGGTAATAAAAATAACAGTTTTGACTTCATTGTTGTCGTTAAAAAAATATTTAATTTGTTAATGTGTATAATAACGTATATACGACATTTCATTAGATGCAAAAAATATTAATAAAAATTAAATTACTCATATATTTTTTATAATTTTTTCAACAACTTTATTTAATAAACATAATGACCTAATTAAAACATTTTATTGAGAATCTTATACTATCACAGACTAAAATTGAGGACCAAAAGTATATTCTAATGATTTTTCTCATGACGAGTAATCTTTTGAGTTCCCCTTTTATTAGTAGGCCGTCATCCGGCTCCGGAGGCAAACCCGAGTAATCAGTAATGTAAGAAATGTAAGGACCAAGTAACCAAACACTAATAGCTCACAAAGTTTTAAAATAGTCGGCTGACATGAAAACAATGCATTATTTTACTAGCATTTGGCATTGGCTTATGAAAAGTGAGTGAAAAAGACAATAATAACAGATAAAAGCCTGCCCATGTTCAACAATATAAAAAGCTTAGTTTGAGTGGATGAATTGAGGATAGTATTTGTAAAACCTTAAAGTTTTTCTTTGGCCAAGTGTCTCTCTCTCATTGTTAGAAACAGGGATTGAGAAATGGGAGGAAAAAATGGTATATTTAGGTATGCAGATAGTGTGGACAAGATGCTAATGTTGTTGGGAACATTGGGTTGTATTGGAGATGGATTACAGGTTCCTCTCATGATGTTTATTCTTAAAGATGTGATTAATTCTTATGGAGACAGAAACAACATTCTCACTAATGATGTCATAAACAAGGTACACATTAACACGAACACGAGAAAAAAATTTATAATACGGTGGAGATATTTTGATGAAATAGTTATGAATGTGTATCAGTATGTCTTTCTTGTTTACAACTACTTAAAGCCATTTTGTGGACAACTAATATGGTTTCAATGTTACAGTACTCGTTGCGTCTGCTTTATGCTGCAATCGGAGTAGGAGTTTTGGCCTTCATTGGTATGCACCTTTTAACTTTGCTTAAGTCTCTTTGAGGAAAAATAATTGCTAGAAGACATACATTCTGGTTGAGACATAAACTTGTCCACTGTCATGTTTATTTACTGCATTGTGAAAAATTAAATTTTTGCAGAAGGATTTTGTTGGGCAAGAACAGCAGAGAGACAGACATCTAGAATCAGAATAGAGTACCTAAAATCAGTACTCAGACAAGAAGTTGGTTTCTTTGACACCCAAATTATTGGTTCTTCAACAACTCACCAGGTCGTCTCACTCACCTCCTCCGATGCTAATTCAATCCAAGTCGCCTTATGCGAGAAGGTTAGGCTTCACCGAATACTAGCTCCTTCTTCATTCTCAAAACAACTGCATACATTAAACAGAACATTTTATACATTCATTTTTCCTACAAAAGAATGTCCTTTACTACCTCAATTGCAACAGACATGGCATTACATGTTTGTTTATGCTGATCAATGTGTTCACTTGCTTTCTCGTGTAGATACCAGAGAGTCTTTCTTGCATGTTTACCGTCTTGGTCTGTCACGCATTTGCCTTTACAGTGTCATGGAGACTGACATTGGCAGCTATACCAATCTCAGTGATGTTTCTTTTGCCAGGGCTTGTGTTCGGAAAGATCATGATGGGCGTGATAATGAAGATGAAGGAATCTTATGAAGTGGCAGGTGGTATTGCTGAACAAGCGATTTCGTCGATAAGAACAGTATATTCATATGTCGGAGAAAATCAAACAGTTGAGAGATTTAGTCAGGCGCTTGAAAAAATTATGAAATTGGGGATAAAGTTGGGTTCTGTTAAGGGATTAATGTTGGGTAGTATGGGAATTCTTCATGCTGCTTGGGGGTTTCAAGCTTGCGTTGGTACTTACTTGGTCAATGAAAAAGGAGAAAAAGGAGGCAATATTTTCATAGCTGGTATAAATGTCCTTCTGGGAGGATTGTAAGTAATTTTCTGCCCTTTGGTTTAATTGACTTTCTTTAGTTTTACACTTAAAACTTTACACAGATCAAATTTCAGGAGTATTTTGAATGTTCTCCAGCACCTGACTTCCATCATTGAGGCAACATCTGCTGCTACTCGAATCCAACAAATGATAGATCGTGTTCCCAAGATAGACACTGAGGATAAAAAGGGTAAAGCGTTATCATATGTGAGAGGAGAGATTGAGTTCAAGGACATATATTTCAGTTATCCATCAAGACCAGAAACTCTAGTGTTACAAGGCCTCAATCTCAAGTTTCCAGCCGGTAAACGGGTGGGACTCGTTGGAGGCAGTGGTTCCGGCAAGTCGACTGTCATTGCACTGCTTGAAAGATTTTATGATCCCACTAAAGGAGAGATATTCTTGGATGGATACAAAATAAAAAGACTTCAGTTGAAGTGGTTGAGATCTCAAATGGGGCTAGTTAATCAGGAGCCTGTTCTATTTGCAACATCAATAAAAGAGAATATAACGTTTGGGAAGGATGGGGCTTCTATGGAACTTGTGCTAGAAGCTGCTAAAGCTGCAAATGCGCACGATTTCATTGTTAAGCTACCACAAGGTTATGAAACTCATGTAAGTTTATTTTCCAATAAAGGACTATTGATGTTTCCACGTTAGGTTGCTATTCTTAAATTCTAACGATGTTTTACGATTATGCAGGTTGGACAATTTGGCTTTCAGTTGTCTGGAGGCCAAAAGCAGCGAATTGCCATAGCCAGAGCTCTTCTCAGGGACCCAAAAATATTGCTACTTGATGAAGCCACTAGTGCACTGGACGCACAATCTGAAAGAACTGTACAAGAAGCACTCGATCAGGCATCCAAAGGGAGAACAACTATCATAATTGCTCATCGACTTACCACGGTACGAACAACGAATCAGATCGTGGTTCTTCAAGCTGGAAAAGTGGTTGAATCAGGTTCACATGATGAGTTGATGCAAATGAATGGAGGACGGGGCGGCAAATACTTCCGGATGTTACGGCTGCAGCAGATGGCAGGGCAAAATGAAACTAATGATGATTTTGCTCCTCAAAGAGGAAGAAGTCACCACATGACGAGCATTCCTTCAAGCCCAATAAGTGTGAGGTCAAGCGCACACAGTACACCAGCGTTATACCCCTTCAGTGCAGCAATGTCCATTTCCATGGGAACTCCCTACTTATATTCTATCCAATTTGATCCGGACTCTGTAAGTGATATAGAAGACGCAAAGGAGACAAGTTATCCACCTCCTTCCCAGTGGCGGTTGTTGAAACTGAACGGCCCCGAGTGGGGTAATGCTTTGCTTGGTTGCATAGGTGCAATAGGTACAGGAGCAGTGCAGCCTGTAAATGCCTATTTTGTTGGCTCTCTTATATCACTTTATTTTCGAACCGGGGAACCTGACATCAAGTCTAGATCAAGAACCTTGTCCTTAATCTTCTTAGGTCTTGGTGTGTTCAACTTTTTCTCCAACATGCTGCAACATTACAACTTTGCAGTCATGGGTGAAAGTTTGACCAAAAGGGTAAGGGAGAAAGTACTAAAACAGCTGATGACATTTGAGATTGGGTGGTTTGATCAAGACGAGAACACTAGTGCCGCAATATGCGCAAGGCTATCTACGGAAGCCAACATGGTCCGTTCCCTAATTGGCGACCGAATGTCATTGCTCGTCCAAGTATTTTTTGGGGCAATAATCGCTTACGCAACAGGACTTGTGCTCTCATGGAGGTTAACAACTGTGATGATTGCAGTGCAACCATTAGTCATAGGGAGCTTTTATTCAAGGAGTGTCTTAATGAAGAGTATGGGCGAGAAAGCACGAAAATCACAAAAGGAAGGAAGCCAACTCGCAAGCGAAGCAGTCATTAACCACAGAACCATAATTGCATTTTCTTCCCAGAGAAAGCTATTGGGGCTTTTTAAAGCAACCTTAAAAACTCCTAGGAAGGAAAGTGACAAACAGTCCTGGATTTCGGGGCTCGGCCTGTTTAGTTCCCGGTTTTTCATCACAGCTTCTACAGCTTTAAGTTATTGGTATGGAGGGAGGTTGCTGACACAGAATTCAATATCTCCAGAGCATATCTTTCAAGTGTTTTTTATATTGTTGTTTACTGCACATACCATTGCAGATGCTGGAAGCATGACTAATGATTTAGCTAAAGGAAGCAATGCTGTTAGATCAGTGTTTGCAATACTGGACAGGAAAAGTGAAATAGACCCAAATAACACATGGGATTTAGATTTCAAAAGAAAGATCAAGGGCAAAGTTGAGCTGAAAAATGTTTTCTTTTCACATCCAACAAGACCCAATCAAATGATCTTTAAGGGTCTGAGCCTTAAAATTGATGCAGGAAGAACGGTTGCACTTGTTGGACAGAGTGGTTGCGGAAAATCTACAATTATCGGGCTAATCGAAAGGTTTTATGATCCCTTGAGAGGAGCAGTGCACATAGATGAACAAGATATTAAGAAGTATGATTTGAAAATGTTGAGGTCACAAATTGCAATGGTCAGTCAGGAGCCAACCCTTTTTGCTTTAACTATCAGAGATAACATTGTGTATGGAAAAGAGGATGCAAGAGAATCAGATATAAGAAAGGCTGCGGTTCTTGCAAATGCTCACGAATTTATAAGGTACAAGATTACACTTGCTATCATTCTAAACAAATCTCTCTCTCTCTTACCATTGCTTTTCATCAAATTAATTTGGTTTTTCCAGTGAGGATATCATTGATTTGTTTAATGGTTATAATCAGATCGACATGAATTCTTAAAAACTTATGGATAAACGTATTTTTGTATTATGAGCGGATATGAGTCGTTGGAAATAAAACTAAGGACTCAGATCTTCTAAACGCGTCGTGTCTCTGAGTGAGTCCCCGGATATTACAAAATACCAAACAAATACTATTTTGACACTTGATTGACTATCAGAGTTTTCGTTTTTGTTTCAGTGGAATGAAAGATGGATATGATACATATTGTGGAGAGAGAGGAGCTCAGCTATCTGGAGGCCAAAAACAAAGGATAGCATTGGCAAGAGCAATACTAAAGAACCCATCAATCCTTTTACTTGATGAAGCTACCAGTGCATTAGATAGTGTATCAGAAAACTTGGTACAAGAAGCATTGGAGAAAATGATGGTGGGAAGAACATGCATCATTGTCGCTCACCGGTTGTCAACGATACAGAAATCAAACTCCATTGCAGTGATCAAGAATGGAAAGGTTGTGGAGCAAGGATCACACAATGAATTGGTTTCATTAGGACGAGGTGGGGAGTACTATTCTTTGACTAAGCTACAGAATGGTAGCTCACCTTCTAGGTGAACAAGATAAATTGGGAGAAGAAAAGGAGTAAGGATATTCTACATTTTATTACACATTGTGGAAATAGATACCTAATCAGCTAAAATTTTGTGAATATCACAAGAAACCATAAGAATACTAAAAAAATGAAGTTTAAGTAAGTTGAATTATTACTTTTGAATTCTGAGATTTTAAGCATACGTTTTATGAGATTTAGTCAATTGAAGTATGATCTTCGTAATCAAATTCTCGAATAACTTAAAATATTGTAATTAGGCATGTTTGTTAGCTTTAAGCTTTGATATTTTTCTATGTTAGTTCTAATCTATTTTTTATGGTCTCTTGGATCCAGATTCTCTACCATTCCCTAGCAACAACATCAGTGAATGTTGAATCTGATTCGTTTAGTCAAATCTAAACGAACTAGATCTGTTAAGAAATAATTAAAAAATTAATATTTTAATACAAAAGTAGTTGGATCAGATTTGATCCGTTTAGATCTAGCTGAACAATCAGACCTATTCCGTTCAAATCTAGCTGACTCTGTCCTTACCTAATAATGTTTGAGAAATTCATCCCGAATTTTTTCAGGTGGTTGTTACATTGTAAAAAAGGAGAGACAAGTGTGGGCTACTACTCAATGGGTTTCGATTGTAATTAAACTTACAATAGAATAATGAGGTAAATTGATAAATCACATTCTTTGAGCACTGGATTTTTTGAGTTACAAATTCTAATAGAAATTGGGTTAGCGTCCCTTGGAGTTGTACAAGTTTGGGTGACTCAGAAGGTCCAAAGTAGCTGGACATGGCCCGATAACTTAGACTGTATTATTGTTTGTGTAAGTACTCGTACTGTCCTTATCTGAACAATTCGGACCACGTCCTACTCCTAGCACTCGCATGGTGCTAATCCAAGATAGTTGGACAAGGTTCTAGATATTCATGAAGTTTATTTTTTTTATTACAGGGGAAAGGGGAATTTGCGGGATCATACGCTAAATCACAAGAAAGCAAAACCAAGTTATGATCAATTGGCTAATAGCATTAGTCAGATATCAATGAATTTCAGGAGCATGAAAGAGAGAGGAAGAATTTTTAGAGAAACCAATCTCATTTTTTAGGCAACGCATTCTCAGAAGTCTAATGAGAATCTGAAATGATATCTATTCAAGATGAATTGGAATCAATCTGGGGCTCTCTTCAATATAGCTCGACCAAATTCTCTCTCTCTTGCAGGAATTTTATTGAGCGGCTCCATCGTAGTTGTTATGGGTAAAAATCAGAACTGCAAAAAAACGGCCACCCGTCAAAATATTATGCTCAGATATGGTCTGAAGGATGATGTTGCCCAATATAATTAGTCAATTTCCCTTTGCTCCCCGCATTATTCAACAGTTCTTCGTATATTACATTATGTGAAAGCCACCCTATTTCATGGTATATATTTCTCAACTAAAAAATTTCTTGAACTTCATGCATATGTCAACGTTGATTGGATAGGTGATTTCATTGATAGAAGGTCTAATACTGAATTTTGTTTCTTCTTAAGAGATTCTCTAATATCTTGATGAAGTAAGAAGTAGTCTGTTACAACTAAATCAATAGGTTGAATATCGAGCTATGGTACATGCCTCTCAAGAACTCATCTAAATTCGTTGGTTACTTGAAGATATGAGTATTGTTCACTCTACTGCTACAATTTTTCATTGTGATAATCAGAACGCGATTCAAATTGCACATAATGATGTCTTTCATGAACGCACTAACACACATAGAGATTAATTGTCACTTCATTCGTCAACATGTATCTCGAGACACTATTCAACTTCGTTCAATTACAAAACTCATCTTCCTGGTGAAGATTTAGTAGGCAAACTCAAGTTGGCTTCTGTATTAGCACCTTGAGTTTGAAAGGGGTATTAGCATATATATAGTATATGTCTATCTAGACTGACTGTTCAACCACATTCACATTATACTACATCTTGTACTGTATTTTCTATCTTGTACTACATTTTATTATAAGTCTATAAATAAGCTATCATATGTACATATTTTAATATACTGAATATATTGATTTATTCTCGTTCATAATAAATTATCAGGTTGCATTTTACTTTTTTTTCCTCAAACGGATTATTAATTTAGTCAATTATTTAATAAATTCTCTTACATATTTTAGAGTGGTATTGAAACTTTCTCTTAACCTTCGTCCTACGCGGAGGTTGGCATTACACGGGGGGAAATCGAGCTGCAATTCTTCTGGAGAAGAGGAATCAGCACGTAATTTTCAAAATCCTTTCAAAGAAACAGGCACGAAATTGTTAATCAATTGCCTCCCCACCTTCCCTCATTACTACAAAATCTAATTCTCAATTCTTAACTTTACTTTTGTCGTATCTTTTTTATTAAAAGAAAATAGTCATGAAAGTCTTTTTTTTATTTTTAATCCATCAAAAATTCATTTTTTTTGTTTTTAATCTATCAAATGTACATTATATTTTGAGAAGATAAAATTACAATAACTCAAATTAATTCTTAAAAAATATGTGCGCTAGTATTATTTATTAATATTTCTATCTAGTTAGTTCTGTATAATTCATAGAATGACACTCTGTAAAGTTTTAAGTTATTATGATTTTCATAAATCCTACTCACCATAATTTATTCATTTAAGTTAATTGTTTTAGAAGAACAATATGTGCACATTGTATGATACAATTTTTTAGTTTAATATTCTTAGTGTATTATTTCTTTATGTAACAAATAAACTATTATTTTTTTAGTTGATTAATATTTCAATACATTATTTAACAAAATAAATAACTTATTCCTTCCTAAACAAATAAAATTCAAATTAAAAATAACAAAAAAGTAAAAAAAAGTCATAATAAACTTATAAATAATAACACCCATCATTAATAAACTTATAGAGTAATTTTGAAATAGCAAAATAGAGAGTGGACATATTCGCAATTTGTCTCCTTTAATTTTCAATTGGCAAAATTTTTCTTTAAATTTCTATTTTTATAATCAGTCAATTTGACCCATGAGAAATGATCTTGACTAAAATTCATGAATCTACTTTTTCCTGACTTTTTATATGTTTTTCAGCTTGCATATTACCACCTTTTTTAACTTTTCCTTTATATATCTACATACATATATATATATATTTCCCTATTTTTGAGATAAAAATTAATAAGTGGTAACTTCGAGGACAAATTTTACTAAAACGATAGTTAAAAAGTACAAATTATAAAACACTCAAAGTTTTAGGATATGATTTACATTTATCCCTAATAAAGATTGGTAAGCATGAAATTTTCAATTTAATTGGAAAATTATATTCTTTATTTATTGCCCTAGTAATCTTATACACAACTTCAAAACTTTTTTACCATTTCAACCCTATTAAAGCAGAAATTTTATGTATAATACTTCAATATGTATCGAGAAAAGTGAGAAGAATCATTTCTAGTCGAAACTTTGGTTCTTTAATTATGCAAGACCGAATTGTTTGAATAAGACATTTCAGTTTGGTTTAGTAAAAAAATCACCCCGATCAAGTGTTATTTTTGAATAATGTTTTATTATCGATTCAGTCAGAAACTCGACTCATCTTTAAATATTTTACATGAATCTTACATAAAATGATATGAGGATGGAATTCTGATATTGTATTCACATATAAATTTTTCAAAAGAATCACCTAAGTTTACTTACAATTAACAAAATCAGCAAGAATTAAGCAAAATCAACATGAAAAGGCTTAACAAAACTCCCACTCGCACTGAATTCCAACCACCACCAAGTTCCGCTGCTCCGGACTTTAGCTTAATTCCCTTCTTGTTGACTTTTCGACCTTGGTCATTGACAACCACATCAGCTGCCACCTTTATCCCATGCCTCTTCGTTTTCCAAAACAAAATCTTGTACCTCACTTCCGTCACTAAATTCACCCTGAAAACCGCCGACCCATTTGCCGAAACTGATCGGAAAACCGCCTGCCAATCCAAATCATAAGTCTCAACAGTCGCATTCTTTGTGGCTTTCTTTTTATGCCCCTGGTGAAACCCAGGAAGAGTGACATTCCCTGTGGAGTGGCTCATGTTGGGTGCGTAATAAATGGTCAAATTGAGGGCATCATAATAAATTGCCTTGTCTTTGTTGCCGTTGTCCAGCTGTAGATCCAAGTAAAGATTGGTATTCGATTGAGAATTTGAGGATTGATTGAGGGCAGGAAGGTAAAAGTACTGAATTGAACATTTGGGTTTGCTGGGACGTAGGCTGAGCCACAAAAAGAGGGCCGCAAGGCCTAAAGTTAATACCAAGTTACAGCAGAACCGGCAACAACCGTGGTGTTCCGACATATCGTCCGGCGAGATTGTGGTCGTTTGTGGAGGAGATGAGGACAAGAAGAGAGGAGAGACGTACGACTATAATTGTGTTTGAGATGTCATGTTCCCATCCCTTTAATAATGGAAATGAAATTAGCGCGGTTTACCAAACAATATTCTGTATTTTTTATAATTATTTAACGTACTTATATTTAATTTTTTGAATTTCAAGAATAATTATAATTATTTACTTTTAAAATATGTAAAAGTAAATAATTATAAGAATATTTACCAACTTTTCCCCTAATAAATAAAGTTACATTCCATCGTTTATTTGTTTAATTATAGACTGATTAAACTTTATTTTTCAATTTATATGAGGTGTTAGACTTAGTCATGTATACATTGAGATATTTCACTAATTATGAAAATTTTCACTTTTTAATTTTTCTAAATTAGAATGAATAACAACTCATTTAGTTAAATAAAGTTGATTAGTGTGGAATTGTTTCTATTTTTATATTTGCAAAATTTAACGACACAACACTAGTGTAAATATACCATTCGATGTGGCTTGTCACAATTTAATATAAAATAAAGAAAACATTAAATGAACACAGTACAATCGTTCTAAGGTGAGATGAACTTAAATATAATCTTTTATAATACAAGTCAGTCATGTACCGTACAAATGATCTAAATAACCACTTGATCATATTTCTCATGATTTTCCACATTCATTCCTTCAACTTTCAATACAGCAGTTGGGTCATGATCTGGCCGTTCAATCAGATGTAAACAGATCAGATATAATTTAACTACTTTTATATTAAAATATTATTTTGTTACGTTTTTCTTAATAAATCTGATCTGTTCAGATCTGTCTGAACAGACGAGATTTAACATCCCCTATGTTGTTGAGAAAATAATCTCACATCGGTTAAAAAAAATATTGTGTTAAGAATATAAGTTTAGAACAACACTCAACTCTCAAGTTAGTTTTTGAGTTGAGTTAAACTCTAAGATTTTAACATGGTATCAAAATCAACTCAAGCACGATTGGGCTCGACTACCTTTCCATGTGAAAAGAACCAGACAAAAGACCGGCATGCACGTGACGGGGGTATTGAGAAAATAATCTAAAAGTAAAATAATTCTCAACTCTTAAGTTAACTTTTAAGTTGAGTTAGGTAAACTTTAACAATATAAAAACTCTAAACTATTCTCATATCATTTTACCCAAGTGCAAGAACTTCCATATGTATAAGTGATGATATTCATGTACCAATGAGTAATGGCCTAACGGGTAATGGTTATTCTTACAAAACATCATCCACGTTTAAGAACATATTTTATATGGGTTCTCAGTTTAGTACTCCATAGACTAATAAGCACTTTTGTTTTCTTTTGCTTTAGATTGGAAGTATATCTCTTCTTGTCCAGATCCAATAACACAAGAGGATTGTCTCCATAAAAATGGTTTCGGCCGTTTTGAGACGGACATACTAAATTAGTTATGTACGGAAGTTGTGAAAAAAATAAGTAATGCAATTTATCTTAATTTATAATGAATCATAAGTTTACGTGACAAAAATAAATTGATTATAATATTTTAACTTATCAAGATGCATTATCTAATTGTGTCGTGTAGACTTATCATACATTATAAATTGAGTTAAATTACATATTTCTGAAAAAATAGACGGTCATATTTTTTTATTATTCTTTTTTTCTTCTAAATATGATCTGGATCATTCATTTTATAACCTTGAACTTGCATAAGTTTGGATTAAAATAATACATTTGGATTAAATCGTGTAAGTTAAAAAAATCATTAATTGTTGAGGGGTAGTTGAATCTCAGCCGTCCAAAAAAATCTGACGGCTGGGATAAAATGTTAAAAATTAAAAAAAAAATATTTTTTCCAATCGTTTAGACGGTCTAAATCTGATCGAACGGTCCAAAGTTATCAAATTCATAGTCTACCGTTGATACCAACGGCAGACAAACTAAATCCCAACAAATTTGGGTGGCACTATCTAAGCTAAAGTATCTCTACTTGTTTTTAACGCGTTTAGCCTATTTACAATTTAGTCTTCTCTGGTCCTCATCCTTCTCCGTCATGGAAGCAGTACAAACTAATATTTGATCAATGAACATACAATGACATTCATTTATTTTTCTTGAGCAACACGTAAGATAGTAAATTGAGAGGCAAAGGAAGTTAGAAATGATCCTTATAAGCGGTACAATTCGTTGATACAAAAATGAAAGAGAATTTTTGAAATATAATCTATAATTAATCAATAACATGAGATATTTCATCAATTATCTAATCTATCAAAAAATTGTATATCTTCTTTTGCGTTAGAATTAATATTTATTCTACTTATAAATTATTTCTATATTTATAGATAATACTAGGGACTATTATTGTAACCTAACACCCACTCTAAAAAAAGTGAAACATATATATTAGATCTTACTTTTTGTCAATTTGATTCTTATAGTTTGATTAAGTTTTTGAATTTACAAATAATTAACAAACAACATCATTTGCAATATCAGTAAACTACTTCTATTGTTACTCCGTATTATGACATCTGTAAACTATTTATATTGTTATCATGTATTATGACATCAGTAAACTACTTCTATTGTTACCTCGTATTAAAGAAATACACAAAGTTCATTATAAATGTCAATGATCTTTGTGCGACGTCATTCGATGTAAGTGAACCACATATATATTATCTTTTATGGGTGTTAATTACTAATGATTCCATAATTCAGTAACAAAATTAACGAAAGCTATAATACCAAATTGACAACCAATACCACAAGGGGCTCATTAGGTGTTTACTTTAACCAAAAAAATAATTGGGAGACCTAATTGTATAAAATCAAAGATCAAATAGAATAAATTTTTTTTATCAGAGATCAAATAGAATCAATTCAATCTACATTTTCTTGCCACTACATTCTCATAAATCACCTAGCTTGATGACTCACTTTCGACGTGGGTACATCTTGTGGGTGAATAACATGACAAAAATAAGTTAAATAACATGACAGAAATAAGTTAGTTAATACCACGAGAAATATTTATAATGTATTTGAGAATGTCTGTGACTAAATAACACTTTATAAATTAAAATGGTAAAATGTTGGTTATATATTTCTTATGTCCACCTTTATAAAAACCATTTGAATATATTGTGAACATATTTATTTATACTTGAAAGCATGTTAAGAAACAATTCAATGAATGTATTTTTGTTTTATTGTAGAAGTATTTTTAAATGTCAAAATATTCCATGACTGAATGGTTAAAGCGTCCAACTCATAATTGATGAATTCGTAGGTTCAATTCCTACTGGATGAACGCCAATGGACAAGCAAATCAAACCCATTTTCAGACAAAGAAGATAAAAACAAAATAAAACTATAGTGACTAGGAAAGCACCCATTGATCGAGTTGGAGAGTTTAGCTCTGTCTTCTTTCCAATTGATCAAGTAAAAAAAATCCAGTTGATTATATCAAGCAACAGTACTCGACAAATAAATGTGATCTCAAGTTATACTTTTTAAGCAAAACACTCTCAAACACACTCTTGCTTTTCAAAATTAGAGGCGTTCTTATATTTTTCATCAAATTAAAGGAATTGAGTAATTTTCCCCTGAGAAAAATCACACTGACTGGAATAAGGAGAAAACTCTCTCCCTAATATGATTCACTTTTTTGAATGAGTTTCATATAATTTTATGCATGATCCACATGAATAAACAAATGATATATGAGAGGAATACACTCTGGTAGTAAAGTAGTTCAATTGCTTTTTTCCTGAGGAAAATGAGAAACCTTAAAAAATTATGATCCTTTCAGCAAAGTAAAAGTTTGGTCATGCTAATCGACAAAACTCACACTTCAAACCTTCATAATGCATTAAAACTATGAATTGATCAATATTAGTGCATGATATAAATATTTTCAAAGAAAGGAAAATATCAGATATCAGCATTGGACATCATATAAATTTTCGATGAAATCAAAATTAATATGATTGAAAAACAGTATAATGGTAAAATGATCTCTGATCCATAGATTTCAAAATTGCCAAGAAATTCCTACTAGGAGAGGTAAACAAAAAGGAGAATGTTCTTTTAATCGAAAGGAAAAGAAATGGTACGTAGGTACAAGATTTACATTACTCGTCATCCTTGTAAGGATATTCTTCTGGGACTTGCTTGAGAAGTTTTACCTGCAACTCATACGCATCATCACCTCGAAGCATATCTCGGACCCAGGTGATTTCAGTTTTCATTGACACCTAACCACAACACAAGTTGCACTCAAACAACAAGAAAGAAAGAAAATGATTTTTTTACCAGTAAAGAATATAATAACAACGAAACTCTCACTTCCTCCCATGGAGTTTTTTGCTTGAAATGTGCTTAAACTACTAACTACTGACCAGGAAACAGAGACAAAATTATAGCTAAAGAGCATAAACGAGCTGCCAACATAGAGAGCTGAGATAGACAAAGAAAATACTAAATAGGAAAAAGAATGCTCTTATATTGACATTACAAACACACTAAATTCTTGTAATAAATGACTTAATTAGAAACTAGAACATAGCCAGAAAAAAATTTCAAGGCTGGGTTGAGAATCGCTTGAGAAATAAAGTTCAGCAAGTAAAAATAGGACAAGAAAAGTAAATGATGCAACAAAAATTTTTGAAGACACAAAAATAACATTTAGAGATTTCTTTGGTAACTTATGAGAAGTTATCACTAGTAGATTAGGTCAGACTCCCAGAATATGCAAAACTTATAATTTTTTCTGTTAAATATATGTTCGAAATATTAGTGCAAACAAATTTCAAAACAAATAACTACTTCCTAGGAAAGACTTGAAACGAAAACTTCTTAGGACAAAGGATCACATATATCCTTTCATCAAAAGATCATTGCGATACATGCTTCCTTAAGAGAAAGTGTCAACACCCATCATATTTTTCTCAAAAACATTTGAGAAAAATAATCCCAGACTGTCGGTATAGTTCTCACAATCAACTCCTATCCACCAATGAGAACCTCATGCAGCTAATATTCTACAAAAAGGAGAAAAATAACATCTTTTATGGATAAGAGAAAAGATCGTTGTAGCAGTAATGTGCAGGAAAATAGACTCATAAAAAAGGACAGATGTATGAGACTTGAGAGCACAATGTCGATTCAGTTCAACAGAAACAGATACAAAACTCACCATTTCTAAAGCTCCTCTTATAACCCCACTTAAGATGTTGCAATAGTGCAGACCTTGACAATTGTCAGGAAGCTCGACAAAGTCTACCAGTGGATTATCCTCCAAAACAATACTGCAAGCTGTCCCATCAGCATCCCAACCGGTCACAGATGCAGTGACCCCCAGGAACATTTTAAACCCAACCTGTATAAAAGCAGCGTTTAGACACATATGGGCAGAAATCATGCTAGAAAATAGCAGCAATTGAGACCATTAATGAAACCATATTTGGATCCTATGAAATATAGTAACAATGCTTATGGTCCAGAATTTAAGTCAGAACAATGCAAATGTGCAGTGAGCCGAGTGTATCTTTACAAATGTTTAATTACACAGATGTGTTCCACCAGAACCTGCTCAACAGATAACAATTATTTACCTTTGCAATTGCTTCAGCTGTTTCTTTGAAGTCAACACATCGAGAGATGTTAGACTTTGCTAGAAATTCATCGATTAGTCGAATTCCAATATTGTAACCCCTAAAAACCAATTAAAGAGTTAGATGATACAGTTGTTAAGCAGTCAATAAATTTCACCTTTCGGGTTGCTCCAAGTTAATATTAAATAGTTGTGAGTGTATCCGAAGTGGACACTGACAAATGTAAAAAACATATGTTATTGCTGCAATACATATAAGAGGAATAAACACAAGGACAAAAACAAAAAATACATCTGACCACCCTAAATGGTGTTAAATCTTCATTCAAACATTCAATAGACTTTCATAACAATAACTAATTATCAAAATTTGGAGTTGTGATGAATCAGTATTTGCTAACTAATTCTATCAAGGTTTGTATTTGACACCCCACATTCCCTCGATCCAAAAGATTTGTGCAATGTAGAACCCTCGAGTACTTTTGGTTAAGGGAGAATAGAAGCACTCTACATAATATGAACAGAAAAAAGGTAAGGTTTGTCATTATATTGTATCAGGTCTGAGGCTCTGAATTCTAAAGAACGCCCAGTTTTGAGTGAATGCAATTTCAATATCGACCTAAATGTAAACTTCTAGAACCTGGAATTATATTCATCCTTGACAGAAACAGAATTAAAACATTTAATCTTTTGAAAGAAATCGTGACAGTAAACAAAATGCACACACATAAATATTGAAGGAGCAAAAATGTAGCTTCAAAGGGTAGCAGAGAGAATCAAAATAATACATTTGATCAAGCTGTTTGTTGACCTCCTCAACCTCCTCCAAGTCCGTAAGCAACTGGCGCACAATTGCTCCATACGTCAACGTAAATAGCTCCGCATTCTACAGAAGTTCAGATTCAGAAATCAAACCACCTCAGAGTTCAATAAGATTATCATTACTACCAATTTTTTTATTCACAAGAAAATAGTAGCAAAGAAGAAACATGAACTCAAATTACAATTGAAATATCACAACAACGACATCCTAACTTATTTCCTCTTTTTGACCAGTACACAATGTGTCCTTCTGATCAGTTAGAATACATAACAAAGAGGAGAAACAAACTCAAAACTTGAGAATTGTAGATATCTCATCTTATAATTAACTAAGCAGCTCAATTAAGCTTATCTCATTTGACTCAGTTCGGTTTATTATCTTCCCCTTTCTAACATTTTCCCAAATTCATCGGCTACCGAACAGAACAAGAAACAAAGAACGAAGTTAGAGGAAAGCTTTACCACACGCTCAACGCTAGCGAAGATCGCGTCACCAGATCGAGTACCAACAGGAGCCATGCGGGATCTGTAGTTGTACTGATCCTAATGACAATTAATTCCCAGATTGCTATGCAATTGTGCAGGCAAGCATTTAACAACCGAAACTACGGTTTCGAGGAGGGAAAGTGATCCGGTGTCGTTTTAGCTTCTTTGTGGGACTTTGCAGTCGTTCGAACTTGTTCACAATAAATGTATGTAGAAATGATGAACCTTTTGGTTCTAATCTTAAAAGGAAAGATGATGAGTCTCTTGGTTCTGATTTCTTATTGAAAAAATGCTACTTGTTTACAATGAGGAAGGATGTATATATACAAATAATTCTAACGGTTGCCTATGATCTCCTATGATCTCCAACGGATGCCTACTTGAAGCCTGAAATCATTTTTTACCAAAAATGGTTAGACACCCACTGTGTTTGGTGAAAGTCTCTGTTCTGCTTCTCTCTTTTGCCTATGATGAAGATTTCCTTCTGAGGCTGCAACTTTTGCTTCTCTTTCTTCAACATTCCCCCTCAAGTTGGGTTCGTATAGGTTGATCGAGCCTAACTTGTTAAGTATTCTTTGGAGGTTATTTTTGTCAAGGACTTTGGTGAAGATGTAGGCTAGCTGGTCTTCACTACGTACAAAGGGAGTGGTGGTTTCTCCCGACTGTACCTTCTCTCTTATGAAGTGACAGTTCACTTCAATGTGTTTGGTTCTCTCGTGGAAAACGGGGTTCATTGCAATATGACGTGCTGCTTGGTTGTCACAGTGCATCTCTATCGATTTTCTTATCTCGACCTTCATGTCTTGAAGGAGATGTCTAATCCATGTGAGTTCACTAGCAGTGGAGGCCATGGCTCTGTATTCTGCCTCTACACTTGACCTTGCTACAACAGTTTGTTTTTTGCTCTTCCAGGTTACTAGATTTCCACCTACAAAGACACAGAAACCAGTTGTAGATTTTCTATCATAACTACCTGCCCAGTCTGCATCAGTGTATCCAACTACGGAGTTTGCCCCGGTTCTCTTCATCCATATCCCTTGACCGGGTGTTCCTTTAAGGTATCTGAGTATCCTTTCTGCGGCTGCCTGGTGATTTGTGCAGGGTGCGTGCATGAATTGACTGATAACGCTAACTGCAAAAGTGATATCTGGTCTTGTAACCGTTAGATAAATTAGTTTTCCTACTAGTATCTGATATTGGCCTATATCAATTATTGGTTTGCTATCATTCAGTCCTATTTTCATGTTGGTTTCCATTGCTGTGCTAGCAGGTTTTGCCCCTATCATGCCTGTTTCTTTTAACAAGTCTAAGATATATTTTCTTTGAGATAGAAACAATCCCTTTTTCGAGTGAGCTATTTCTATCCCTAGGAAGTACTTCAGTTTTCCTAGATCTTTAATATCAAACTCTCCTTTTAAAAATTGTTGAACACTCAATATTTCATCAGGGTTATTTCTGGTGATGATAATGTCATTTACGTAGACTAAAACGATGGTGGTGGAGTTGTTCGTGTGTTTGACGAACATAGATGAGTCAGCAGAGCTTTTGACAAAGTTAATTTTTAAAAGAGACAAGCTTAATTTTCTATACCTTGCCCTTGGTGACTGTTTCAGGCCGTAGATAGCCTTCTTTAATCTACATACCAGAGATGGGTACGTTGCTTTCTCGTGTCCTGGAGGTAGAGACATATATACTTCTTCTTCCAGATTTCCTTGGAGGAATACGTTTTTTACATCCATTTGATATAGTTCCCAGCTGAGGTTGCTGGCAACGGATAGTAATACTCGGATTGTGTTCATTTTTGTCACTGGAGCGAACGTCTCCTGGTAATCCACTCCATATGTCTGAGTAAAGCCCTCGGCAACTAGTCGGGCTTTATATCTTTCGATAGTACCGTTACTGTTGTGTTTGGTCTTGTAGACCCATTTACATCCTACAGGTTTCTTCCCGTTGGGTAGTGGGATTATGTCCCAAGTTTCATTCCTTTCCAAGGCTAGAAGTTCTTCATTCATCGCCTTTCTCCATTTGGGGTCGAGTTGGGCTTCTTGATAGGTCTTTGGCTCAACTGTTTCATCAATTTTTCCCAAGTATGCCCTGTGGATGTTAGGGATTTTATCATAAGATAGGAAATTTTGGATAGGGTATAAAACCTGATGGGACACGTAGTCTTTTAATCTTGCTGGGGGTTGAGTTTGCCTTGTTGACCTTCTTACGATGACTGCTTCATCAGTGACAACTGCCTCATCAGTTGCTCCCCCTGAGGTAGTTGTCTCAGGCGCGGTTGATGCGGTATCCTGTTCCTGTCTTATGATATTGGAGAAAATAATACTGTTAGGTAGCGGAAACGTTTGGTGGTGGTTATGATTGTCGAGGTCCTTTGGGTAATAGGATTCTAGTTCTAAAAATTGTACATCGCGCGAGATGTAGAGTTTATGGTTTATTGGGTCGTAGCACTTATACCCATTTTTCTCAACGGAATACCCAAAAAATAAAGTTTTGACTGAGGTTTTGTCTAATTTATCAAGTCTTGGAATGTGTACGAAGCATGTACATCTGAATACTCGTATGTGATCAAGGTTAATTTTCCTACCCTTGAGAATTTCTAGAGGGCTTTTCAGATGCAATTTTACACTGGGTAATCGATTGATGAGGTAGGTTGCTGTGAGTATAGCATCAGACCAGTATCTTTTGGGTACGTTATTTTGGAGGAGGAGAGACTTAGTCATTTCAAGAAGGTGTCGGTTTTTGCATTCTGAGACACCATTTTGTTGTGGGGGTGTGGATACAGGTGGTTTGATGTCGTATACCCTTTTGTTTAAAAAACTCAAAAAGGTGTTGTTAGTATACTCGGTACAATTGTCAGACCTAAAGATTTTTATGGTTGTTTCAAATTGAGTTTCAACTAAATTTTTGAACTCTTGAAAACGACTGAAGACTTCATTTTTTGACTTCAAAAGATATAACCATGTGGTGCGAGAGAAATCATCAATAAATGTAACAAAATATTTGAATTTATTATATGAATCAACTGGGGCGGGTCCCCAAACATCATAGTAAATTAATTCAAAACATCGTTTTGTCGTACTACTAGATAGTGGAAAGGGTAACCTGGTTTATTTTGAGAGTTTGCACAGAGCAACTGCTAGAGTACAACCAAGTAATTTGTTTAGGATTTTGTCGGAGGGATGAGCGAATCTCCAATGTAATATTTTGTCTTTTTGTACTGTACTGGAGGTGGAAAGGCATGTTTTGTTGGTATCTTCTAAGTAGTACATACCGTTTCTAAATTTTCCTTCACCAATCTTCCTTCCGGTGACTCGATCTTGAAAAATTACTTTGTCAGGTGAAAATGTAACATTGCAGTTTAAGTCTTTGGTTATTTTACTGACGGATAGGAGATTGGAGTTAAAATTGGGTAGACAAAATACGTTGTTAATGGTTTTTGTGAAGAGTGTGGTGGACCCTATGCCAAAAATTGGAACTTTATTTCCATTGGCTACCGTCACGTGTTGTGGTTTTTCTAATTTAGTGAGACTGTGTAGATTTATGAGTCATGTGGTCAGAGGCACCAAAGTCTATTATCCAGTGTTCTAAGTTATGACAAAAATTTACAGATTTAGAAAAATAATTGATAGTATTGCAAATGGATGAACCTGAGGTATCGCGCAAAAATTCTCCGAATTGTTTGAGCAGTGTAGCCATCCGTGCGTTGTTGTCTGTGTGTAGATATGCTCTAACGGATCCAGATCTGTCCATTTCCTCCATTCGCTCGGGTTGGTACCCATTACCCGAACCGGGTTCGTCTGTCATGTGTGCTCTGCGGTCTGGGTCGGGTCGCGACCCGTGACCCGCTCCACTAAAACCCTCGGTATAAAAGGGAAATGTCCCTTGCTCTTTCTGGAACTTTCTCTGGTTCTTCCGGAGATGAGGGTGCAGGTTCCAGCACCGGTCGTGGGTATGCCCTTCCTTTCGGCAGTGGCTGCATTTCACCGGCTCGCCTGGCTGTCCGCGGTGCCTTCCCCATTCCTTAGGGTTAGGGTTTCGAAGGGAGTCGTGGGTCGCCATGGCTAGTGCCCCTGCCTTGTCATCTCTGGTACTCATTACTCGTCGCCTGGTTTCTTCTCTTTGAACCATGGCTGAGACCGTGGCAAAAGTTGGCTTCTCTCTCGACATCAAGATCTGAGCTCGGAACGCTTCGTAGCTTGAGTCGAGAGCCGTCAAGAAATGGAAAACCATAGCCTGCTCAGCCCACTCTTGGAGTTCCTTCAGGTCAGTGGTCATTGGTCTCAGGGTTTCAAGTTCTTTGAACTTAGATTTTAAAAACCCGGTTAACTCCGGTACTGATCTGTCCCCCTATTTTGCTTGGGAGATCTCTCGTTTAAGTTCAAAGACTTGCGCGAAATTATTTTGTTCACAATAGTTGCTCCGGATTTCTTCCCAGAGTTCCTGTCCTTGTTCACAAAAACAAAAGATTTCACTGAGTTTTGGGTCTATTGAATTAGTTATCCAGGTCATTACCTGGTTGTCCATGATGTCCCATTCCTCTGAGTTTCGGTCTGGTCTTGGCTTACTGCCGTCCACGAAACCCAGTCTGCCTCTTCCTTTTAGGCTCACCCGAGTCGCCCTAGCCCACGGTATGTAGTTGTGGCCAGTGAGCAGGATGGAGGTCAGTCTGGGATTGGTGTCATGGTGGTGAAGCTGGCCGGAGGTTGATGGTTCTGCCATATGTGTTGGTTCTCAGAATCACTGCTCTGATACCATGTAGAAATGATGAACCTTTTGGTTCTGATCTTAAAAGGAAAGATGATGAGCCTCTTGGTTCTGATTTCTTATTGAAAAATGCTACTTGTTTACAATGAGAAAGGATGTATATATACAAATAATTCTAATGGTTGCCTATGATCTCCAACAGATGCCTACTTGAAGCCTGAAATCGTTTTTACCAGAAATGGTTAGACACCCACTGTGTTTGGTGAAAGTCTCTGTTCTGCTTCCCTCTTTTGCCTATGATGAAGATTTCCTTCTG
This sequence comes from Datisca glomerata, assembly GCA_003255025.1. Taxonomy (NCBI): domain Eukaryota; kingdom Viridiplantae; phylum Streptophyta; class Magnoliopsida; order Cucurbitales; family Datiscaceae; genus Datisca; species Datisca glomerata. The sequence continues at coordinate 217,979 of QANY01011217.1, read as the reverse complement.
AGACTGCAACTTTTGCTTCTCTTTCTTCAACAATGTAAATGCTTGAGCCCAATGCCAAGCGTAGATTTACAACTCAACTAGATAACTAGCTGACTATAAAGAAGAGAATCACCCACAAAAATTAATAAATGACATAAATTGTCCAATTTTACAGTAGCCTGGTATTAAAAAGCCTAACAAAAATAGTAAATTGACGAAAATATGCTCACTAACAAAAGGCACCCCTGGCGTATCATTTCTGGGTAAAAACATGAAAAAGGAACCCTAACTTCTTAAGCGGAGAAGTGAGAAAACTCTAAGAAATCACATGTCCACTGCAAAATCATAGCATCGAAAAACCTCCATTGCAAACCTTCATTGAATCAGAACATCGCGAAGCTTCATCTAAGCACACAACCAATAAGAAAGCCGTGATTGCATGTGAAAAGTTCAGATTTAGTTTTCATATATACCGGTATATTTGCTAGTTTTTATGACTCACTGAGTCTTCTTTTACGACTGTCAACATCAAAATCACAAATCTCCATTGATTATAGATTTATCATTCCATTCACCGTAGAAAAAATTCTCAATCACTGTAAAAAAAAATTTCAATTCAATTGAGTAATGTGCTTGAATTTATGTATGCATGTAAACTCAACTAAGTTATTGGTTTTCGTTGGTAAATTTCTGAAACTAATATTCAGAAATCACAGTATGTTACATTCTATACGCATGATAATGATTTTTTGTCTCTAAAAATCACAGTATATTTCATTATATACGCATGATTACTGATTTTCATTTTTCATTACGGTATATTTAGTTTCTTATTTAAACTTAAAATAATTACTAGTATGTATTACTGATATCAAAGACATAGTTATAGAGATTCTTCAAATTGCCTGTAATAAAATAACAAATAGTATATATTTATATAGCATAAGTATAAGACCACATATATATAATTGGTCTGCATTACTGATTTTCAATAGTATATGTGTATATGCCTATAGTATATAAACATATAGCCATTTACTGTTGATTAGCATAGTTATGTTTAATTTAGTACATAGTTATTTCTGAATTAGTATATTGATATTTTCTCTCAGTATATTGTTAATGTTTCATTTTTACATGAAACATATAGGCAGCAGAATATGTATGTTTACTCAAAGTCCATAATCTATGATTGTCTGGTAGGCTATAAATATGTGTTTGAGAAAATAAACTATGTTACAATTATATATTGATGATTACTGTAAGTAAATGTACAAAATGACTACTCTGAAATATTATGTTGTATTAGTATTATGACTGCAATGATAGATGTATATACATGTAGTATAATTGTATGTGCCTATAGTATATAAATACCAATGTAATCAGTGTGGATTCAATGTACAACACTGCTTTAATGTTCAGTGCGTTTGAATGCTAACATGTTTCTACAAAAATTACAGAAATACAATGAAGAAAAAATAGTGCCACTAAAATATTATCACAAAAAATATGAATGCAGAGAATGAACAAACTAAACAAAATACTTCAAGTGAAAAAAGCCGCTGAATCTGAGGTGACTATATACATATAACACTAATTTATGCATATGTAAATAGATTTTTATATTATAATGATTGAATACATTTTTTATAATATGAATAACCAAGGAAAAGCAAGAGGTTGCTAGTAACTGAGATATCTACAAGGGCAAGCAAAAGAACACGAGTAACAAAGAAAAAACAATGACAAATTCAAGACAACGAATATGGGGAGGCCCAAGAGACTTCCACAAGTGAATACCAATAGTGCAAAATCCTGCCCAAACCAATCAATAAGAAACAACACTTAATAATGTGGTAAACAAATTAAACAATAACTTAAAATATACATACATTAATTAGACTTATATGATTACGCGTAATTGGTCACCCAATTTTAAAATCAAATATTTTGGTCTGTGAAAATTTAAAATTGGTTCGGGAATCATTTACGTGTGGAGAAGGTATTAGCACCCCACACCGTCCATTATGAAAAGTGGTTGCCAAATTTAATCAAACATTATTCAAATTATTTTTTTTAAATAATGTTTTAGAAATTTAATTTTGAATGTCCCATTTGATACATTTTGCATCATAAAAATGAGCAAATAAATGACATTCAACGGGTGGTATAAAGACTATTAAAGATTATTATTTTTAATCAAAGCGTTATTGGAGTTACTCTCGGTATCCTAAAAATAACTCCTCACCTCGGTAGTTCGAGAAATTTGCTATCCCAAAAATTCTAAAGTCCATCATCAGATTTTTCTTAGTGAAAACTAAATAAAGAAATTTACAAAATTTAAATCAAATTGTTATGATTTTAATTTACGAGCAACAATTCTGATGATAAAAGAATAAAATAATATTCACATACAACCGTGACATATGATAATAATACATAAATAAATAAGAAAAGATAACAACTATAAAGAAAAAAATGAATAATGGAAATGAATGTTAGAGATGATAAATATATATGATAAATTTAAAAAAAGAATATGTAGGGTGAAAATAATGAAACAAGAAGTGAAACAATTAAAAATAAATTAAAACAAACCTATAATATCTACTGAAAAAATAGAAAAATAAACAAACATAAAAAAACAAAAAACAAAAAGTAAACAACAAAAAAATAAAAAAATAAAAAAAATTTAAATATAAAAAAGATTTTTTTACACAGATGTTGACGTCACCCTTTGTTAAGTGACAGAGAGTGATATCACCCTCTATTTTTTTTTACATATCTATGTATATATAATTGTTTAGTAAATAAATTAATATTAAATTTTTTATGTGTAAAATAAATTAATCTATGAAAAAAATGTTTAATTTCATCATAATTAGCATAAGCATGCTTTTTTTATTACATGATCTATTAATTACCATTTTTTATTTCTTCACCCAATGCTAATCAAATAGCATAAGAATGATCATGAATGGTAACTAATTTAAACAAGTGTCACTAAAAATAAATAAATTTTTTTTGCTTTGATATAAATATATCATTTTTTTTATTTTGGATTATTTAGTTCACTAATTACCATTTTTTCTTCATTCTTTGCTAGGAATGATCAGGGATGGTAACTAGTTTAAACAAGTATCAGTAAAGAAAATCTATAAAACTTTCAAAATAAAAAAAATTTCTTTGGGATATAAATATACCATTTTTTTAATTTTGGACCACTTAGTTCACTAATTATCATTTTTCATTTCTTCTTTCATTGTCAGAAATGATCATGGATGGTAACTAGTTCAAATATTTGCATAATCTTGTATAGAGGTTTTACTCTTTATTTTATACATTTTTACGTATGAGAAATTATCATAGGATATCTTTTCATGATATGTACACTTTCAACCCATTAAATGATTGATTCACATTGAGTTAATTTTACACCCCTCAAATTTTATCTTCATTCTCATTGATTGAGTTGATGACAAAAAAGATCTCATCATCAAACTTGTAGAGAATAAACAATATATGAAAATAAAACTTAAGATTAAAAGTAGGGGAAATGATAAAGAATGAGTAAACAAACCTATATATGGAAAATGAAACAAACAAATATCAAATACATGAGTATGAAGAAGAGAGATGATTAATTAGAATGAACAAGTTATAGTGTAAGCTAAAATGTAAGAGATTTGAACTACTTTCATAAAAAGAAAAGAAGAAGATGGAATATGAATAAAAATGAAATCTATCATTCTTTCTCTTTTTCACTAGTTTCTCAAAACCTCTTTCTCTCTCTCTAAAATCCCTTCTCTTCCTCACTCTCCCAAATCTCTCATTTTAAGTGAAGGCCTCTCTTCTATTTATAGGCAAACTTAGGGCTTCACTTTTTTAATTTTAGTCTTTTTGTTACATTTTTTTATTTTTAGTCCTTAGACAAATTTTCTTATTTTGTAGGCATTGGACTATTTTTCAAATCATACACATAGTCTTAGACTAGTATTTGGGAAAAAAATTTATATTTTTAAAATATTAGACCAGACAAAATACGGTATCTACATCTGCCCCCCTTTGTTCACGCTTCTAAACTTAGAAGGTGTATAAAGAAAGGTGTAGATAAATATTTTGATCGAGAAAAAACTATATAGATAAGGGAAAATATCCTAATAATATTCATGAACATAGTGGAAAAGAGAAGAAAAAACTAGATTTGAGGATGAATTGAAGTTGAGATCCGTCTCCTGATTGCACCCGTCTTTGTTTCCTCTCCCAAAAGCTTTCTCCTCTGCCTCTCATGTCCCCAAAAATTTAGCAAGAATCCTAAAATATTATATTTATACACTAGGGTTCATCAAGGATTTAAAAAGATGGCAAAACAAATCTGGGCAGAATGACTAGCGTCATGATGCTGGCCAATTTGTTACTCGCCAAAGTTGCGACGTTGGGAATTCCGCGCCGTGGCGCTGGCTTACTGCTTCTTGTGGTTGCTGCCATGGTTGCGGCGGTGGAAGCCAGTGCCGCGACGCTGGTCATTCTGCCCAGATCCGTCTTTTTCTCGTTTCATCCACATTTTTTTTCTTCTAAATCTTTCAAAATCAACCCAAATGCATTTGGATATCTAACCTACAAGATAAAAACAAAAACAAACATAAATCAAAAGATAACACTCATAGAACCAATAAAATTAAAGTTAAAATAATCTAAAATATGAGTGTGAAACACACTCATCAAATACCCCCAAACTTAACTTTTAGATTGTCTTCGACCAAAACTAAAATAACAAATCAAACAAGAAAACATTAAACACTAATTAAGCAAAACTACGGATCAAATGGGTTCTATGAAATGACAGAACTTATTAAATGGACCTAGATAGATACATGCTTTGATCTCAACTCAATTCGGGTTCGATTTAACCTGTAAATTGAAACGGACCTTGATTTAACCTAAGATAAAGGAAGGACGCTGACCTGGATAGACGCAGGCTTCGACCTCGACTCGATGCAGGTTCGATTTAATCATATTAATAGAAACGGACCAGGCGCTGACACCGGCTTCGACCTTGACAAAGTTAGTTTGATTTAACCTAAGATAAAGAAAGAGCGTGGACCTGGATAGACGCAGGCTTCGACCTCGAGTCGATGTGGGTTTGATTTAACCATATTAATTGAACGGATCAGGCGCTGACACCGGGCTTCGACCGTGACAAAGTCAGGTTCGATTTAACCAAAGATAAAGAAACGACGTGGAACTGAATTTAGACAGGCCTCGACCTCGGCTTGATGCGAGCTCGATTTAGGCGCTGACACCGGGCTTCGACCGCGACAAAGTCAGGTTCGACTTAACCAAAGATAAAGAAACGACGTGGACCTGAATAGACTAATGCATGCTCTAAATGTTGGAAAGTCATGTATGGATTTCGAAAGAATATCTTTAAATGATTCATGCACTTGAATTGCATTAAAACAGATCAATATGATGCATATCTATGCGTTTTAATTATTGAATATAAATGCAAAGTAGTGATTTTGAGTGCATGCATGCTATGCATGATTGAAAACATTTGTAAGAAATTATTTGATGATTTTTTGAAAGTTGACTAATGTCGCCATATCCTTCACCCTTCAAATCAATCACTTGGCCTAAGGTCATGGACTCACAATGAAGTATCGAGCATACTTTCAAGAAAATGATGCATCATTATTCATTGGTTTGTGCCCCAATATTCGGCTTCACGTTGATGATGAAGGAAAGTGAATAATTTCTCCACATTTTGCTTCTTTTTTTGTACTTTAATTGTAATTCTCTAATCGTGATTTTACCTTTGTTATGTGCATACCGACTTTCTTATGATGACTTTTCAGATTTTCCCTCACACTCAGACTGCCTTTCTTAGTTCCTATTCTTTTTTTTAATTAGCTTTCACCTAACCAAGTTTATGCTTATGAGTTATTTCAAGATTAATTAATGATATCTTAGAATTGAGAGGAATAAGAAATAATGGAAATAAGGAGAAGATGAAGTATATGTATTTGTCAAGTGAGAAAGAAAAAAGGCTCTTCATTGATGATGAATAATGCTTACAAACGATGATTTGGAAAAAGAAAAAAATATGGAGGAAGAATTTTTCCAGTATTCGAGACAACACTTTTTTTAGAACATTTTTGTAGCTTCATTTTTCCCATACTTAGAGCGGTCAAACGAAATACTTCTTAACTGTATCAGAATTAACTGTATGTGGTAAATCATCTTCATCCGTGTCTGTTAGCATGAGAGCTCCTCTAGAGAAAGCCTTCTTGACAATGAAATGTCATTCATAATTTGGGGTCCACTTCCCCCGGTGATCCTTTTGATATGGGAGTATCTTTTTCAACATCAAGTCTCCTTCTTGGAAACATCGGGGACGTAATTTTTTGTCATATGTGTGCATCATTTTTCTTTGATATAATTGCCCTCTACATAATGAAGTCAATCTTTTTTCCTCGATGAAATTCAATTGCTCATATCGTGTTTGTACCCACTCTGCTTCTTCTAATTTCGCCTCCATTAAGACTTTGAGGGAGGGAATTTCCACCTCAATTGGAAGGACCGCTTCCATGCCCTATACCAAAGAAAATGACGTTGCCCTAGTTGATGTTCGGACTGATGTGCGGTACCCATGTAGTGCAAATGGGAGCATCTCATGCCAATCCTTATAAACCTCCGTCATCTTCTCTATGATCCTTTTTATGTTCTTATTGCTGCTTCCACTGCTTCGTTCATTTTCGGACGATAAGGAGATGAATTATGATGCTTAATTTTGAATTGTTCACATAATTCTTTCATCATCTTGTTATTTAAATCTGTCTCATTATCTGTGATGATTCTTCCAGGTAGACCATATCGAAAAATTATTTCATTTTTAATAAACTTAACAACCGCACTTCTAGTTACTCTCGAATAAGAACTTACCTCCACCCATTTGGTAAAATAATCTATAGAGACCAAAATGAAACGATGCTCGTTAGAGGCTTTTGGTGTGATGAGACCAATGACATCTATGCCCCACATAGAGAACGGTCAAGGCACAACCATGATATGTAAAGGGGATGTGGGTACATGAATTTTATCCGTATAAATTTGACATTTATGACATTTCTTGGTGTACTTGATGCATTAAAATCCTAGAGTTAACCAATAATATCCTACTCTCAAGATTTGTTTGGCCATCATATGTCCATTAGCATAAACTCCATAAATTCCTTCGTGAACTTCCTCTATGATTTGATTCTCTTCTCTTGCATCAACACATTTTAAGAGCACCATATCATGGTTTTATATAGAGTATTTCACCATTCAAGAAGAAACCCATGGACAATCTTCTAATAGTGTGTTTATCATTCTCAGAAGCTTTGGATGGATATTCTCCATTCTTTATATATTGCTTGATGTCGTAATACCATGGTCTTTTGTCTGGCTCTTCTTCAATACTCATACAGTGAGTAGGAAATTCTCGTTTCTCAATTTTTATGGGTTGCACTTCTTCCTTAAAGTCTACAACGAACATGGATGCTATAGTTACCAGTGCATCTGTAATTTGATTATTCTCTCTGGGTATATGGTCAAATGAGATCACTTCAAAAGTTCGGCTTAACTTAGTTACATGTTTGTTGTAAGGTACCAGCTTGGAGTCTCTAGTTTCCATTCCCCGTTTATTTTTCCTATCACCAATAACGAATCTCTATACACTCGAAGCTTCCTTATCTTCATATCATAAGCTGTTTGAATTCCCATGGAACATGCCTCATATTCTGCCATATTGTTTGTGAAGTCAAAGCATAGTTTTTTCGTGAATGAGAACAACTTTCCCTCGGGAGATTTGAGGGTTCCCCCAATTCCATGTCCTACATCATTAGATGCACCATCAAACAACATTGTCCACAATTCTGGATCCATAGATTCTCCTTCATTTTTTAATATGACTGATACGTTCTCATCAGGAAAATCAAACTTCATAGGCTCATAATCTTGCAATGGTTTATTTGCAAGATAATCAGCAAGTACACTTCTTTTTTTTTTTACTTTCTCGTGACAAACAATATCATATTCCGTGAGCAACATTTACCTTTTAGCGATTCGCGCAGAAAGTGATTGCTTTTCAAAGATATACTTGATTGGATCCATCTTTGAAATTAACCAAGTGGTGTGGTATAACATGTACTGTCTAAGCCGATGAGCAACCCAGGCTAATGCACAACACGTTTTCTCCAACATCGAATAATTAGCCTAATAATTTGTGAACCTTTTGCTTAAATAGTATATTACTTGTTCTTCCTTTTAGAGGCGTCATGCTCACCAAGTATGCAACCCATGGATTTTCCTGTCACTGTAAGATACAAAATAAGTGGACGCCCTGGAGTTGGAGGAACAAGTATAGGCGGATTTTACAAGTATTGCCTGATCTTCTAAAAAATTTGACAATCATCATTCCATCCTTCTGTATGTCTTTTGCGGAGAAGTTTAAAGATAGGTTCACAAGTTACAGTTAGCTATGAGATGAACCGGGCTATTTAATTTAATCTCCCAAAGAAACCTCTAACTTCATTTTGAGTTTGAGGTGGCGGCATATCAATGATGGCTTGAACCTTGTCAGGCTCAACTTTTATTCCTTCCTTGGTCACGAAAAAAACAAGTAGTTTGCCTGAAGATGCTGCGAATGTACACTTTGTTGAGTTAAGCTTTAACTGAAACTTTCTCAACCGTACACTTCGATTTCTTTATGCATCATATCATGAAATAGTGTTGTCATTGCCCGCTGGTAAGTCACCCCTGCATTCTTTAGACCAAAGCTCATAATCTTATAACAAAATGTATCCCACAAAGTTATAAAAGTCGTCTTTTCACGGTCTTCATGAGCCATTTTTATTTGATTATACCCCGAAAAACCATCCATGAAAGAGAATGTTGAATGTCATGCAGTGTTATCTACTAAGACATCGATATGGGGTAATAAAAAATTATTATTGGGGCTTGCCCGATTAAGTCTCTATAATCAACACACACCCTTACTTTCCCATTTTCCTTCAGCACTGGGACTATGTTAGCAACCCATTCAGGGTATTTTTCTACTTCTAGAAAACCCACATCTACTTGCTTTTTAACTTCTTCTTTGATTTGTACCAGTATGTCTGGTTTCATTTTCCGTAACTTTTGTCGCACTGGTTTACTTTCGGCCATAAGTGGCAAATGATGAACCACGATATCAGTGTCTAGACCTGACATATCTTGCTAAGACCATGCAAAGACGTCAATATACTCTTTGAGTAAGTCAATTAATTCTCGGCGGCTTTGGCTTGTCATAGAAGTGCCGATTTGGACTTCTTTCGTCTCTCCCTCCAATCCCAAATTTATCACCTCCGTTAACTCTTGATATGGTTGAGTTATTTTTTCATCCTCTTCTACCATTCTTAAAATTTCCGGAGAGAATTTTAAATTATCCTCGTCGCTTTCATCTGACTCTACGCTAAGAATGGAATTGTCAAAGTTATTGCTTATGCTTTTATTTTCAAAATCACCGTTCTTGAACCTGAATCGGATTATTGGATGAAAAGAAGGAGAGAAAAAAAATTAAACAATGCATGAGTATGAACAATATTTCAAAAATGGAAAAAGTAGACATAAAAGGAAGAACAAAAAGAACTGGAATTATATTTATCATTAGCAAAAGGAGACGAAACAAGTTTTTAGATTTTCGTTCAAATAGATGACATGAAATAGACGAGAACGTAGGCCTATAACAACGAAATTCCTAAGGCATTAGGTAGAATCATTAGAATTTTGGCATGAACACATTACTCTTGAAAATTCTCGAGAAACAATGGTAGCTCGGTGACGTCCCAATTGTTAAGCTCATGATTTGAATAGTATCGAGAAACCAAGTCCTCTCTACTTTCACTTGATGATTTTCCCAAGATTGCGGATATTGAAAACTTGACGATATCATTTTCAAGGTCGTACTGCTCTACTATAATCGGTTCTTCAAATGAAATCCTCCCACTTCTAAAGGATTTAAAAATATGGGATATGATCACAATTTCCATATCGAATTCCCTATTTTCGAGTCTAGCAATCATCTTTTCTTTCTTTTGAGCTTCCAATCTCCTTCTATCAGCCTTGGTCGGTCTATATCCAAGCCCAAACCTTTGTTCATTCTTGTCCCACTCGATTATCTTATTTATGCCTTGATGCTTACCCCCGAGTCCTTTTCCTGGTTTGTATCCCCTTTTTATCATCGACTTTGCCACCATCTGAGATGCTTTTAATAGGCTTGATGTTGGAGTGAGTTTTCCACTAGCATAGTGTTCACAATCTCAAATGATCGAAATGAGCATTCCAATGCTTCTTTTTCCGCCTCAACATACGGCATGGTAGCCAGCTTAGATACCAATAAATCTTCTTCCCCATATATACAAATGAGTTTATGATCCATTATAAATTTCATCTTCTGATATAATGAAGACGGTACTGGTCCGGCAGAGTGAATCCATGGTTGATCTAAAAGAAAACTGTATGCTGGATTTATGTCCACTTGGAAAACAATATTGAATAGGCATGACCCGATTCGAATTTGTATCTCTATGTCTCTGACTACTTTTCTTCAGGTAGCATCGAATGCTCTTACTATCATCATGCTCAGTGGCATATGTGTTGCATCCACAGAGAGCTCTGCTACTGTCGATCTTAGCATTACATTTAGAGATGAACCATTATCAATCAATACTTTTGCGACAATATAATCCCCACATTTCACGGATATATGTAGAGCTCTAGTGTGTCCAGTACCATCGGATGAGATTTCATCATCTGTGACAATATAAAATTTGGTGCGGTAATATTTTCCACAATTCCACTCAACTTCTCCACCGTAATGTCATGACAGACATATGCTTGATTCAAAACCTTCAATAATGCTTGGCGATGTGGTTCAGAATTCAGAAAGAGTGACGGTAAAGATATGCGAGCAGGTAAGCGATTAAATTGTTCTATCACCTTATACTCGCTTTGCTTGATGAGCTTCAAAAATTCACATACTCCTTCAGACACTGCTCTTTCTTTTTCTATACCTCTTATTATATCTGGGTCTATCACTTGACCGCCGTGCATTTCTCCTTGAAATTCATGACCCTTGTCGCCTTCTTTGGCTTTTCTTTTCCTTTCAAACTCATCACTTTTATCCATTTTCAAAACTTCTGGCATGTAGCATCTGCCACTCCTCGTCACCCCACCTACTCTTGAAATATTAGTTATGGGGAGATCGAGGTCAAACGGATTTAGCGCTTGAGTTTTGTCATTACCACTTGTAATGACCTCATATCCATACGTCCATGTTACTGCTCTTGAATCTTTGTAAGCAAATTCACCCAGTATTTGGATGGTGATAGGCATCAGAGCATAAGACGTAGTGGTGTGAGTTGACTTTTACTCTAATGTATTGTGAGAGATTTTAGGATATAGGACGACACTTCAACATTAACTTCAGATGATTCTTAAATTATCATGAGGACTAAAGAGTCATCTTCCTGGTATTCCTTTTCTCATTTACGATTTATTGTAAGTATCCTTGCATCCAACAACTTTTGCACTTCCATTTTAAAATCAGCACATTCCTCAATTGTATGCCCCGTCACATTCTTATGAAACAAACAATCAGAGTCATGCATATGCTTCTTAGAAACGCCTTCATCCTCTGAACGTGTTGGGTAGGTGTACCCTGCTCTAGAAAGAAGATGGAAAAGTGTTTCCATTGACGTGCTCACATATTCCAGGTACCTCTTTCCATATGAAAAATATTCCTCAATTGCATTTACGGTAGGATTACCATGATTTGGTAGAGGGTTGGAATAGATATCTGGATTCCCATTAACCTTTTTGAAATTCAACCATCCAGCCTTGATCAATGCCTGTACTCTACCTTTTAAAACCGTGCAATTCTTAGTCGAATGTCCCACTGCCCCAGCATGATAATCACAGTGAGCAGTCGGGTCATACCACATTGGGTATGGTGGTTGTAGAGGTTCATATGGAATTTGTGCCAATTGATTATTCCGTATCAATTGACGTAAGAGTTCTATTTATGACATGGGGATTGGATCATATTGGACAAAACGTTGATTATTTCTATTTCCCCTCAGAGGCTTATCAGCCTGACCAACATTTTGCTGGTGAGTCGGTGGTCTAAAACCCGGTCTTGGGTTGTTTTGAAATGCTGATTATTGAGAGTGATAATTAGACAAAATTTGGGAGGTATTTGCCACATATGATGTCAAAGATTTGGGCCCTTCACTATACTTTAGAAATCCCGGTCTCAGGTTTGCAACTTGTGATGGGTACCTAAAATTGATCGTCTGTACATCCCCGTCTTTTTGCTTCAATGGCGGCCCCTTTCTTACGTATGATGTATTAGATACAACTTCCAAAACTCATCCATTCTTTACCCCATATTCAATCTTTTCACCAATCACTATAATGTCAGAGAAATTGTTTGAAGCATTTCCAATCATCCTATCGTAGAATGGAGATCTCAAGGTGTTGATAAACATTGTAGCCATCTCCTTTTCTAACAAGGGGGTGTACTTGAGCAGCTAATTCCCTCCACCTTTGCGCATATTCTTTAAAACCTTCAGTAGGCTTTTTCTTCATCCTTTGTAGTTCCAGACGATCATGAGTCATGTCTATGTTGTACTTGTATTGTCTTAAGAAGGCATCAGCTAAATCTTTCCACCTCCGAATATGTTGGTTATCCAATTGGATATACCAGCGAGATGCAGCCCCTTTCAAGCTATCTTGAAAGAAATGAATCAGCAGCTTATCATTTTTGCACAAACAGGCATCTTTCCGCAGTACATAATAAGGTGGCTTCTCGGACATGTACTACCATCATATTTTTCAAACTCATGTAGTTTGAATTTGTGTGGGATGGTAACATCTGGGACCAAACATAATTGGGTGGAATCAATGGTACCATATACATCTGACCCTTCAATGGCGCGCAATCTTTCCCTTTAAAAAGTCCAGCTTATCTTTCGACAGCGCGTCTTTGCTTGGTTTAGTAAGAGGCCTCTGCCTCTTTGGGTCATCAACATAGGGTATGATGATTGGTTCATTAGCGAGTTCGCCTTGTAGGGTGCCATTCTGGATGGGTTATACCCACTTTTCCCTGTCTGCATCATTTCCTGGATACTTGGAAATGGATAGTCCTGGATATTTACTAGTAGTGAAGCATGCTGAAAGTGGTCGATCTGATGACGTTGATAGGTTGAAGTGAACCCAGAATGGTAAGGTGGAGTATCATTTGGCAGTTGATTGATCCCCTTGCAGATTTTTAAGACAGGCTTTTCCCTTACTCGCGGTGAGGAGTTCCAGGACTCTTGCCATTTGCCCTTTCAGCTCCCTAATTTCTTCTTTCATTTCCTTGCTCTCTTTCTTGCTCGTCCATGACCCTAACTTGAGCTCGCGTTCGATAAGGATGTCGAAGTTGACGGTCTATCTTTGAAAAGTTTTCTTAATAAATAAAAAATAAAACAATGAGATGGTAGATTTTGCTAATGAAGAGAATAAATAATAATAATAATAATGAAAGTAAATTTATGCATGAGAAATTATATTGCGCAAAGTGAAAGTCCAAAAGTACTCAATTTCATTCAATTAGTAGAGTCATCCACTACATTTGAGTATGTAGAAGTCAAACTACACTACTCCTCAATATGTGTTTATACAAAATGACCAAAATGACCCAAATCTCTGTTGATTTCTTCCAAGAACTTAGACAAGTTCTCCCCATTAGGATGGATGGGCAAAACAGTTTTTTTTTCAAAAAGGATGCTTATTCCGCCAAATTGCTCGATCTCACAGCCACGCCTTTAAGCCATTCTATAGCCTGCCCTGATCGTTGTTGAATCAAGTCGTGCTATTGTTGCAGTAATTGGTAATCATATCTCAGTGCGTCGACATTAACATCATTATTTCTTGCCAATTTCTCCGCCACGTTCTGATACGCTCTAACTTGGCGCTCAAGGCTTGCAATGACTTTCAATAGTTCTTCACTATTATTTGGTGACTCAGTCTTCCTAACTTTTTTATTCTCTAAATCAACTTGTAAATTATCAGTGATTCGTCGTAATGAGTCATATTATTTTTCTAACTCAACGATGTACGCATGCTTCTTATCGACAACCCCTTTAACCTCTTCTAAAACCTCTTGTACAAGTTTATTTTTCCTTTGTAGCTTCATGATTCGATCCTCTTGTTCATAGATTACCACTCGCAAGTTCTCATTGTCCTCTGTCATCATTTTAATTTTATTGTTCATTTTACGAGTGTCAGTTTTCAACTCTAAATTTTTCCTCTTCAGATATTCTTGATCCTCAACTTTGTTTCTCAAATCTCTTAGGTGTTTTTCCGCTTCGTTCCTGTGCTGGCTAGACAAATTAGCCTCGAATGTTAGACGTATATCTTTTAAGAAAGCTAAATTCTTTTGACGCTCCTCATATAATTCATCCCGCTCTTCATTTTTAACAATCTCCCGATAAACTTCTGGTAACTTGTGTGATTGTAAATCCTCAACTTGTAAGGCAATAGTTACTTTGCCTCTGCTCTCAAGCCACGTTTCATACTCCTTTGTGCGATTCATGTGATTCTTCTCATTTCTCACTCTTCTCGTTATTTTCCAAGCTCCAATTAGCTGCTGCAATTTTTGTTCAATATCTTGAGAATCATAAATGATCTCAATGTCCTTTAATACGTGCATGGCAGGGATAAATTATCTCATGTATAGTTGATAGAGCACCATTAGCGGAGTATAACTAGTACAACCCCATGATGCAGGGAGCGGGACCCACTGATAGTCACAACATTTGTAGATCATCGATATCAACGACATCCATTGGGCTTTCCAGATAACATCTTCATCTTTCAACTTTGATAGGTGTGAGAGCCACACCCCTTTTGTGGGAAACTGCGGATTCCATTTGTTCATTTCAAATTCTTCAACGGGGATTCTCGTCTTCATCCATGGACTTGAAAACTTAATTTGGGGACATTTGAAATCTGGTGGACATCTTAGATGGCTAAGAATCAAAATACACAAAAGAGATGGAGAGCCGATGAACTTCCCTTTTCCAAGTGCTCGTATGTGATTTAAGGAACGAAAAGTCTCAGCTAGAATTGAGATAACAGGGTTAACACGATGTTCAACTTGCAGGAATATTTTTATCACTTTATCATCCACATAACCTAGAATTTTTTAAAATAACACGGTAGTCATACCCTTATCTTCCTTTAAGACATTTTAGGCGATATCTAAGAGGTAATCCAACGGCACACACTCATTCTCCCCTTTAACTTTCAACATTTTCTCAATCTCAGATGCAGGGACAGTACCCAAGAGCTTGGATAAAGCTCTCTTCAATGTGAGCCTTTTTTCGTAATTATAAACTTTATCCGTGCTTTGCAGCGGGACCATATACATCTGACCCTTTAATTGTAGGTGTAAGATCAATTGTTCCAAAGCTGAAACATATGTACAGAGGGTTCCAGAAGTTCATTAAAGCATTAAGAACGGGAGCATTGACTGTAATATACAGAAGATAATCGATGTGACCATATTTGCCGACAAACAAATTTTTCTGCTCCGGTGAAAAATGCTCACATATCTTCTTCAACCTCTCCAAGTGAGTCTGTGAGAACTCTATCTTAGTGATTGGTGGTAGAAGAATGACATCCTCCTTTTTTCAGACATTCTCCTTTTCATTTCTGCGTTTCCTCTGACCACTGGGCGACTGTAACTTGATCTTCTATTATACTCAGAGTAGAAGTCATGGTCTCTAAAATATGAATGAATTGGATACTTCTCTACAATCCCTATTATGCAACATGATGTATGTATGCAAAAAGGAAAGACGAAGTTAGAAGTGAAAAAATGGGAAAGAAAAGAAATGTTTAAAGAGCGTAGGACATATATACATGAACAAAATTTATCAGATATCATAATTAAGCAGAATCTCTATTTCTATCAAACATCGGTAATGATATGGGCTTTAAAAACAAAATGCATGTGTGGTTGGGCTCTCAAATGTCTTAATAATCTCTCAGGTTGTCCTCCTTATTATCCGAACGGAGTAACAGAGGCCCCCAAATGGTATCCCGAAAGGGTCGATCTGAGTGAGAACTTTCGTGAGCCTGCACGGGAACCGTAGTTCACGAAGGCATTCCACTACTCATTCTCGCTAATTCTAAAGGGAAAGCCCGAGTACAGGGCTAGTGTATATGTGTGAAATTAGAAATTATATAAAAAAAATATACTTCGTAAAAAAAAGTACTTATGTACAACTATAGGCACGAATTAGAAAAAAACACAATGAATCAAGTAAACACACAAAGAACCATACAAAATGATAATATATGATAAAATTTTGGCTTGACTCTCTATTGATTTAAAGATAGTTAGACCAATTGTTTCTCCCCAGTAGAGTCGCCAAGCTGCCGCAATGTGCATGCGACACAGAGCGGTGATTGAATTTTTTTTTGAAACACAAAATAAATCCGGGATCGCCACCAATCATTTTAGGGCGTGATTGATCACCCAATTTTAAAATCAAATATTTTGGTCTGCGAAAATTTAAAATTAGTTCGGGAGTCATTTGCGTGTGGGAAGGTATTAGCACCCCACACTGCCCATTATGAAAAATGGTTACCAAATTTAATCAAATACTATCCATATTTTTTTTTAAATAATGTTATAGAAATTCAATTTTGAATGTCCCATTTAATACATTTTGCATCATAAATATGAGTAAATAAATGACCTTCAACGGGTGGTATAAAGACCACTAATTTTTTTAATCAAATCGTTATTGGAGTTACTCTCGGTATCCTAAAGTCCGTCATCGGACTTTTTAGTGAAAACTAAATAAAGAAATACAAAAGTTAAATCAAATTGTTATTGTTTTAATTTACTAGCGTTAATTCTGATGATAAAAGAATAAAATAATAATCACACACAACCGTGACATATGACAATAATACATAAATAAATAAGAAGAGATAACAACCATAAAGAAAAAAAGAATAACGGAAAATGAAACAAAGAAATATCAATTACATGAGTATGAAGAAGAGAGATAATTAATTAGAATGAACAATATATATTATAAGCTAAAATGTAAGAGATTTGAACTACCTTAATAAAAAGAAAATGAGAAGATAGAACATGAATATAAATGAAAACTCTCATTCTTTCTCTTTTTCACTATTTTCTCAAAACCTCTCAGATATTTAACTTCCTCAGATGTTGCAATATAATATAATGAAATGCTATATATAATATAATTTTAGCTACCAAGTTCAATTTAACAATTCCTATTGTAGGGGAGAAAAAACACCTGACCTGATGCCCACTCAATAATATTTTCGAGCAGAGCTCAATGTTTTCATTCCAAGGGAAGGCCCGCATTAAGTTCAAACCGAGACCTCTTTCTTCACCGAGGTTACCATGATGACCAAGGCACCATCCACGATTGATGCGATGGACACGACCCCATCTATGCTTACACTATTGAGATCACATGGATGATCGAGGTCCTCTCATACCTATATGGCGACTACTCAAGATAATTGAGATCATTCTCCTGACAAAACAAAAATATGATAAGTTAGTCATACAAGAAAATGATAGGTACACAACACCTCTATAAGGCAATCTCAAGGGTTGTTAAAGAGTATAAAATGATAACCAAAATATCCTAATTTAGGGAATATTCTCCTTAAATATCTTCATTCCTTATCAGATCAAGGAGGAAGATCCATTGAACCCGAACGTTGGATTTATACAGAAAATCATTATAAATATATGATGATACTATTAATGGTAAGCAATTCTCCACAATGTTATTTTTCTCTAAACACTCTACTGACTTGATCGTCGGAGTGCATTGGGTGGGGCACCCCCAGGTGCCCTACGTACTACTTTAATGACCATTCTTGATTTTTGCAGACCACTAGATGAATCATCAAGCGACGTGTGGTGGTCCCCTCGACAATCGATGCTGACATGTTTTTCACATCAACAGTTTGGCGCCATCTGCGGGGACGTAGATCTCTCATTTTTTCAATATTGATAAAAAAATATCCACAGCCACGATCGTGACAATAACGGTGAAACAACCCAAACAAGTTATAGAATCGTAAAGAGGATGAACACTAGGATCGACAGAGAAAGTTGGAGAATTATTGTGGTCACCGTCACCACGAATTGTTCGTCGTTTCTGTGTGTCTCGGTCATTTTTATTTTCACCATCATCATCAATTGCAAGAGGCAGCCGCACAACAGAAAATTTTGTTGCTGCAAAACGTTGTTGTAACCCATTCAAAAGAAAAAAATTATAAAAAATCAAGCACAGCCGCGGACGCCAGATCCCACGAATGCGTCTGTCAGGTGGTCGAATGTTCTCCGGAGAAGACATCCACAACAACCGCTGCCATGAAAATGATGGAGGAACAATATCCTCCACTGTTGAAAAAGAAACCTTAGATATATGCAATTTCGTCAAGATGGAGCAATTTCTGGTAAAAAAATGCCACAGATAACGACCAGGCGTGCCCCCACGCCCCGCCGGTGCCGACAGTCTCCTTCCTGTTGGGCATAGTGCTCTCAAAGCATGTGTTTAGACATTTTTAATATAAAATTAATGAAATTACATTTTTTTTATAATTATTCTTTTAATTATTGATGAATAATTTATATATATAAATATCTGAAAATTCTATATTCATTAATGAGACTATGATCTTGTATAAGTACGAGGGGATTAAGATCATAGATCATGAATAAAATAGTTTGCAACATATTAAAGTATATAATCTTTAATGAATGGTTGCTAGTACGATTCACTAAGTATTGTGAATGCATGTGATTTAAATCAAGATTACTGATGTTGATAGACATCTTAGTGAATGTACTTTATATAATTAAATCATTTGCAGATCAATCTGAATCTTGAATAGTCATGGACTCCTATACATGTCTACTTGATCTTTTGATTCACTCGTTGAGGTTTATTTATAAAATGGACTTGTGACTTTTGTTTTGGAGATTCAATGATATGGATGGCTGGGAACATGATCTTACAAGATTTGAAATTCAAGCTTTCCTAATGGATCATATATTACTTTCCTTAAGTGTTAGTTCTGGAACTGAATGGTTATTAAGCTCAAATGTATAGTATGATTATAAATTGGTTGTTCACTAGTGAATTAACGGTACATAAGGATCAAGAGGTAATTGGGATGGTTAAATAGTAATTTTGACAAGTTCTTATTTACGAACCAATGATTGGAGGACAGAACTATATGAAGTGATTGTATCAATAGACGACACGAGAATCCTTTGTAAATATATTTTGTAATTACTAAGAGTGCAATTCCATATTTATAGTGAAGTAATAATGAATTAATAAACAAGATTATTTAATTAAATAATTTAATTAATAATCTAGTTTATTGTAACTTAGAATTATGGGTCCATGGTTTCTGAGTCACCTCTGTACTACACAGTTTATGGTGTGAATATTTCAGGACATTAGAAAATGACTAGTTTACATAAGGAATTAAATTTCTAGGATAAGTATATAATTATGGGATATTAATTCATTAAAAATTAATTAATAATATTAATTATTGTAATTTTCAGATTTTATTAATAAATAATAATATCGATTAATTTGATGTTGATCAATTAGTGAGACAGAGTATTTTATTTGTGGAATTAAATAGTATTAAATCATTATAAGATACTGATTTGCTTTAGTTTATATAATCTGTTAATTAATAGATAAGATAATTGATTGATAGATCAGATAAGTTAATTTTGAATTAATTGACATCTGTATATTTATCTGATTAATATAAATAATAAGTTAAGGATAATTATCACGTGGCATATTACGCTGCCACATCTCAATCTCTAATTTTTTAATTAGAGATTGACATGAGTTACTGTAGTGCCACTACAGTAACTAGTGGCACACTGTAGTTTCACACGACACTACAACGGTGCCGTGAATCAGAAGTGTTGTAAGGTATTGATGGTCCATACGATACACTGCAATGCCATGTGGCACTGTAGTTTTGGCTCAATTGCAGTGGATCTCACTGCAATGACACATGTGTAATTAGTTTATTATTTTGTAAGTCCCTAAAATCTTATGAGCCTTGACATAGAAGTGATCACCATGTGCAACTGGGTGATTATATGTTAATAAAAAATCTCGGTGAGTTTTTCAAATTTTCTCTCATAGTTTTGTCTCACAATAGTCATTCTCAAAAATCCCAAGAGTCACATTATCTCTTAGAGTTTTATCTTACAATAGTCCTCTAAAATTTGATATTCAATTTTACTATTTTTCTTGAAGAATAATTTTTTAAATTACTTTAATTTAGTGTGACCTCATTATAAGCGACGAGATCCTAGGATATAATATAAAGTCTCATAATCTCTGAATTATATTACCACAACACCTTAGCATGAGGTCTTTGGATTGCTAGGGCCCACTCGGTAAGGGATAAGAAACTAGAAATAAAAGTACAGTGTGAATCCCCCTAGGAATATATAAGTGCAATTAAAACATGAAAAATGCTCCCACGAGAGAGCAAGTATAATTGTCAAGACCCGAGAGGTCACAAATTACACAAATACTCCCACGAGAGAGCAAGTATAATTGTCAAGACCGGAGAGAACATAGATTATGTAAATGCTCCCACGAGAGAGTAACCATGACCGTCAAGACTTGAGAGGTCATAGACTACGCAAACACTCACACGAGAGAGCATGCATGATTACCAAAACCTAAGAGGCCACGGATTATGCAGATGCTCACATGAGAGAGCAAGGATGATTATCAAAACCTGAGAGTCACTAATTAGACAAATGTTCTCACGAAAGAGCAAGCATAATTATTAAGAACCGAGAAGTCACGAATTACACAAGTACTCCTAAAAGATATCAAACATAATTATCGAGACCTAAGAGGTACATTACCCTAACTAACTTGCCAATGTCGTGGTAGTAAAGAAGAAGAATGAAAAGTGGATGTTCTATATAGACTTCACTGACATGAATAAAGCGTCTCCGAAGAATAACTTCCCTATTTTGTAAAATATATCAGTTGGTTGACACTACATTGGGGAATGAGATGCTTAGTCTCATGGATGACTTCTCTAGGGTTGGCGAGTTCAACATCAAATGAACTTCAGACCACAATAAACACTCAAGTACTAATTGACTTTATGGTGGAGATGACATCATTCCAAGAGAATGAAGGGTCATGACATACAAAAGATGTTACGGAAGATGACATGATGAAAAAAGGAACGAGGTCATGGAACTCTCGGAGGAAAGACCTCACCCAAGGTGACGGCCTAACTAGGCATCCTTGTCACTTGAGAGGATCTGGATAAAAGTCGATGCGTGGGGCAAAAAGAGCACGATAATATTCCGTGGCGCCTGAGGTCATAGAACCCTTGGATGGAAGGCCTCATCCAAAACCATGGCTAAGATGAGTCCTCCTTATCACACGCGATGATATGGAGAAAAGAGACCATGTATCGGGCGCCCGAGGTCACGGAACCCTCAGAAGGACATTGAACTTCGGATCTTATAGCCATGGCCACGGCTAGATGAGGCCTCCTATCATTTAAGATGATTGGAGAAAAACCCTGCATAGGGCGAAAGGACCACGATAATATTTCATGGTGCCCGAGGACATTAAACCGTCAGAGGAAAGACCTCGCCCAAGACCATGACTAAATAGCATCCTTATCACATAAGATGATCTTGAAAGAGACCCTACGTAGGGTAAAAAGACCTCACCCAAGGCAAAAACCTAACAAGGCATCCTCATCACATAAGATGATTTGGAAAAAGATCCTACCTAGGGCAAAAGACCCGATAATATTTCATGACACCTTTGTACACGAAATACTCGGATGAAGTACTTTGATAATGGTCACAGTCGCCAACACCTCACATTCATTTAAAAAGACTAGGGAAAAAGACCATTCATAGGGCAAATGGACCACTGTGGTATTCCATGGTACCCGAAATAACACAAATGACTATGACCATCATTTAGATGACTATGAGATCCGAAGTAACATAGATGGCTATGTCTTTCACTCAGATGATTATGAGATATGAAGTTACACAGATTACTATGACCTTTACTCAGATGATTATGAGATCTGAAGTCACACAGATGACTACGACTGTCATTGAGATGACTATTAGATCCGAAGTCACACAGATGATTTTGACCGTCACTCAAATGACTATGATCGTCACTGAGATGACTATTAGATCCGAAGTCACACAGATGATTAAAACCGTCACTCAGTTACTATGAAATCTGAAGCACACAGATGACTATGAGATCTAAAGTCACACAGATGACTATGAGATCTGAAGTCACATAGATGACTATGACATTCACTCAGATGATTATGAGATCTGAAGTCACGAAAATTTCTCAGAGAGGTCATTCCAAGTGGTGATTGATTCATCCGACAAGAAGTTCAACCAACTCTTAGCATTATCCTGAAATGAAAATGGAAATAATCTTAGCCTAATTGCATCAGTTGAGACATTATTGTGCTTGAATGTCTCATAAATTTTGAGAAAAAAGTGTCTATGTGAACATTTTGGTAGTCATTAGGCAAACCACTAAATTGATTAGCCTGCACCAATTGAATAATAGCTGACTTAATCTCAAAATTGTTGGCATTAATAACGAGTCGTTGAATGGCAGAAGAAGCCTATTTAACTAATGCATAGCATAGTCCCGAATTGCTCGGTTATTTTGATTGTTCATAATTTCAGGATTTTCTCTAACGTCATCCATGGTTTCTTGAGGTTGCCTAGAAGCTTATCTCCTCACTTTTCTATTTTGACAACAAGTTCGCTCAATTTTCAAATTAAGATAAGTCAAAATTTCACTTCCAAATTTTCTCATACACCATACAAAGCACCTGGAAATTTAAAATAGGAAACAACCGTAAATAAATGCAAATAGAAAGTCAAAGTAAAAATAAGGATATGTAATTTCAATATTAATAAACAAAATCAATCTATAGCAACATCGCCAAAATCTTGTTACGGTTTTTAAAAGTGTAAGTGTACATTATGATTGTCAAGTAATAAAATTTTACTAATATAGAGTATCGTCCATGGGGATTTATTGTTATTAATTATTAAAATCAACTAAATCTTAATTCTAATTGAGAATATCGAAAAGTAGGAATTTTTTTAATGTAATAGAAAACTAAAACGATTAAGATTTATTAAGTATAAATAATGTAAATTTTAATGATTAAAAATTCTAAAGATTTCGAATTCACCGAACCAGTCATGCTCAAATTTTCCAAATCTCAATAAATAAATGTTTATCATAATACTGACAACTAATTTCTCCAATATAATTATTAGTCTGTCTCAAGCATCAATAATAATATTTCAAGTATACAAACCACACATCTCTGTCAAGATTAAATATATCGAAACTCATTGAGCACAAGAAATTATATTTGCTACACTAGATTCAGAATTATTTCTAACTTATGAAATTCTAATGGTATCATGAACAAATGACAAGTTTAATCATCACTTCTCAGTCTCAGAATTGAATCTCAAATCATGCAATAGTTGACCAGACAGTTACATACATTAAGAACAGATCATAACACTCAACAATAATGTATAAACATCGATTAGATTAAGGAACAATCATTGTTTGGCTACGTCGTATTCCTAGATTGGAAAATTAAAATATTCTAAACTAAGAAAATATCCTGACAATACTCATGAACATAGAGAATGAGAGAAGAAAAACCTGATTTGACGAGGAAATTGAAGTTGAAATCTGTTTCCGAGTTTGATCTTGTTCTTTTCCTCTCTAAGAGCTTTTTTGTCATTTGGCTCTCACGTCCAAAAAATGCCCTCCAATAACCCTAAAATATTCTATTTATACATTAGGGTTTGATAGGGATAAAATTGGAGCAAAAATCACACAAAAAATTCTTTATCGCACTGCTGTTGTGACTTTAATCCAGCGCCGCGACGCTGGCGCTGCTGTCCAATTTCTTTATGTGCTAGCGTTGTGACAGTGGGAAGCACGACACTGGCTATTCTGGCCAAATTTGACCTTTGATCACTTTTTTTTCCTTTTTTGCCTTCCTAATCTTCCAAAATCACGACAAAATAAAAACAAAAACAAACATAAATATAGCAATAAATCTCAAAGAACCAACAAAATTAAAGTAAAAAGTGTCTAAATCATGAGTGTAAAACACACTCATCAATATTTCAACGAATAAATATTTAAGGTTATTTGGATTAATATACATTTTTTCAACTTGTCTAAGGAAAATTATACTCATTTTTGAAAATAAGGAATTTTATACCCTTGGTCCACCAACTTCACATCACTTCTTACAATTTCTTTCTCTCATCATTTCTTTCTTCTCTTATCATTTCTTTATCTTTCTTAGTGCACATGTCAAATCAATTTAATAATATTTTATTATTTTTTTCTTTATTTTTCAACGAAATTTTTTCTTTTACTTGAAGAGTTCTAGTAGTTTTTTATGATTACTTGAACCCTTCAAGTAATCTTTTTTTTTCAATCAACCTCATATACCAGGTGACTACTTGAAGGTTTTAAGTAGTTTTTTTTGTTAGTCAATTACTCATACACTAGGTGACTACTTGAATAATTAAATTTAATAATATTATTATTATTCTTCTTTATTTTTTCACTAAACTTTTTCTTCTACTTGAAGGGTTCAAGTAGTTGTTTATGACTACTTGAAACTTTCAAGTAATTGTTTATGAAAGGTTCAAGTAGTTCTTGATTACATGAACTCTTCAAGTAGTTGTTTTTAGTTTGATCAGTCAGCAACCCAAACACTAATGACTACTTGAATGTATCAAGTAATTTTTTATGACTACTTGAACTCTTCAATTGGTTTTTTATGACTACTTGATCATTTTTTACGTCCAAAAAATTAGAAAAAATGAACGTTGAGTACTTGAAGGGTTCAAGTAACTTTTCATGACTACTTGAACCATTCAAGTAGTTATATTTTTTCATCAATTAGCAACCCAGACATTAGATGACTACTTGAAGTGTTCACGTAATTGTTTATCACGATTTGAAGAGTTCAAATAATTTTTTATGACTACTTGAACCCTTCAAGTAGTTATTTTTTATTTGGTCAGTCAGTAACCCAAGCACCAGGTGACTACTTGAAAGATTCAAATAGTTTTTATGACTACATGAAATGTTCAAGTAGTTTTTTATGACTACTTGAACTTTTTTTGCGTCTAAAAAAATAAGAGAAAATGAATGTAGAGTACTTGAAGGGTTCAAGTAGCTTTTTACGACTACTTGAATCCTTCAAGTTGACTACTTGAATCCTTCAAGTTGACTACTTGAATCCTTCAAGTTGACTACTTGAATCCTTCAAGTACTCAACGTTCCTTTTGATCTCCTATTTTTTGGACGTAAAAAAGACTCTAGTAATAATAAAAAACTACTTGAACCCTCCAAGTAGTCATAAAAATCTACTTGAACCCTTCAAGTAGTCACCTAATGTTTGTATTGCTGACTGACAAAATAAAAAATAACTACATGAAGGGTTAAAATAGTCATAAACAAATACTTGAACCCTTCAAAGTCATAAATAACTATTTGAACCCTTTAAGTAGTCACCTAATGTCTTGGTTGCTTACTGACAAAAATAATAATTACTTGAAGGGTTCAAGTAGTCATAAAAATCTACTTGAACCCTTCAAGTACTTAACATTCATTCTTCTTTTTTTACGTAAAAAAGACTCAAGTAGTCATAAAAAGCTACTTGAAGGGTTTAAGTAGTCATAAAAAACTATTTGCTCTTCAAGTAATCACTAGTGTTTGGGTTGCTAACTGATAAAATAAAAAACAACTACTTGAAGGATTTAAGTAGTCATAAACAATTACTTGAATCCTTCAAGTAGTCACCTGATGTATGGGGAATTGACCGACATAAGAAAAACTACTTGAACTTTTCAAGTAGTGATAGAGAACTACTTGAATGGTTCAAGTAGTTAGAAACAACTACTTGAACCCTTCAAATAGTCACCTGGTGTATGCGTAAATGACTAACAAAATAATTACTTGAACCCTTCAAGTAGTCATGAACAACTACTTGAAGGGTTCAAGTAGTCATAAACAACTACTTGAACCCTTCAAGTAGTCATTGGTGTATGAGTGTTGACTGAAAAAAATAATTACTTGAACGGTTCAAGTAGTCATAAAAAACTACTTGAACCCTTCATGTAGAAGAAAAAACTTTGTTGAAATATAAAGAAGAAGAATAATAAAATACTATTAAATTGATTTGGTATGTGCATTGAGAAAGAAAAAGAAATGATGAGGGAAGAGAGATATTGCAAGTGGTGATGCGAAGTTGGTGAATCGGATGTATAAAATTCATTATTTTCAAAAAATGTATAATTTTTCGTAGACAAGTTAAAAAAGGTATATTAATCCAAATAATCCAAGTGTTTAATATTTCTTACTACACATTTATTTCTTTTAAATGAATGTTTTTTCTAAAAAAAAGTTGAATGCCTAATAGGTCTAATACAATATGATAATTTAACGAATTTGAATGGGTAAATAGTATATTTTGATTATTTTAAATATTTGAAGAGGGTTATAGTATAATAATTTGCTATTTTTACTAATTTAAAGGGGTAAAAAAGATACAAGTTAGTTATTTACAAATTTCAAGGGGGTAAAAAATATATTACTATTAGTAATTTATGATATCATACAAAATTATATATATAATATCATAAACTTATGAAATCAAAGGTTCTCAATTGTACCCTTTTTCGCCCCTGCTCATCTTATTGTTAAACAGAAATATAGTTAAAGTTTTTTTTATATAACTGGTCACATGAAAAATAAAAATACAAAATATAAATGTACCTTTCATGAAGGACACAATGATAATAATTATTCCCCGGCCACACTTGGACCAAATAACTAGGACAGTTCATTTATATTTTCTAGTTAAATACACGTGCAAATATGCGTGATATGTAAATTCATTATTTTGATTATTTGCTTATACATTATTTATTTCTGTAAATAAATTTTTTTTGAATAAGATACATTTATTAGTAAATAAAATTAAAAATTTTATACTTTTTATAAGTCTTATTTTTTAAAATATTTTCAATTAATTTAGTTATGCTAGAACATGCTCTATACATTTTTCACTTTGATTCTTTTACTATATTATTTCTTTGATCGCTATAAGTTAAAAACATATTTTTATAATTTTATTAAATATTGATTGAATTTTTCTAATATATATCTCAAATAACTTAACATATTTTCCTGTTTAAAAATATTTTTTCAATTAGAAACGATATAAAGTAAAAATTTTGCTTAAGAGATACATTATTCTGAGAAATAAGAAAATAAAAAAATTATAATTAATAATGCACATTAATAGATTAAAAGGTAATTTTAAAATATTAAAATAAATAACAGATAAAATGATTTAAAAATAATTTACATTCTTATTTCATTTTTAATATATTAAAGATAGTTAGTTATTACATGACACTTCTAAATTATAATAAAATTTTCATATAGACAATTGAACTAAATCCACTTGTTTTGTGACCCCACGAATATCATTTTACCAATAATTATCTATCGATATCCAATATGCACTACCTTCCACTCATCTTTTATGTTATCCTACTTAGATATTCGGTTGTCTCGGTCAACTTGAGTGTACATAACAGTTCAATAGGCTTAAAAAAAAACTCTAATTATCATGTTAGAATTGAACCCTTAAACCTCAACAACAAAATTGACTGTCCGATCTTTGACATTTGACACAAACAGATAAGGTGTTGAAAATGGTTGCAGATCGATAGGTGTCTTTTCGAGAATACCCACCCGAATCGTTTAGTATCACTAAATTAAAAAACATGTCTCACACGTTATACACAAAATTACTTATTAGTGAAATTAAAGAATTGAAGAATATAAACTAACATATTTTATTTACTAAGAGTTTTAATACTAAGATATAATGCATACAAAGTAGGTGTTGATTCGAAAAATATGTCAGGACTGTCGAGAGGACAGTCACGTGTCATTTGATGATTCATCAAAAGGTCTATAAAAACTAAGAACGATCGTGAAAGTGGTAGGCATGGTACCGGGGGTGTCTCACCTAATGCACTCCGACGATTAAGTCAGTAGAGTGTTTAGAGAAAAATAGCAGTGTGGAGAATTGTTTACCATTTAATAGGGATCACCATATGTTTATAATGATTTTCTGTATAGATTCAACGTTTCGGTTCAGTGTATCTTCCTCCTTGATCTTATAAGGAACGAAGATATTTAAGGAGAATATTTCTCAAATTAGGATATTTTGATTATCATATTATCATCTTTAACAACCCTTGAGACTGCTTTATAGAAGTGTTGTGTACTTATCATTTTCTTGTATGACTGATTGTCATATTTTTGTTGTGTCAGGAGAATGATCTCGGCTATTTCAAGTAATCACGATCTAGGTATGAAAGAACATCGATCATCCACGTAACCTCAGTAGTGTAAGAATAGGTGGTGTCGTGTCCATCGCCTCAATCGTGGAGGCTGCCTCACACATCATAGTGATCTCGGTCAAGAAAGAGTTCTCGGTTGGTGATTAACGCAGGCCCTCCCTTGGAATAAAAGTATTGGGGCTTGCTCAGAAATATTATTGAGTGGGTCTTATCCCAGGTGCTTTTTCTCCCCTATAGTTTGCCCCCACTTATTGAGTTTGCTCAGAAATATTATTGAGTGGGTCTTATCCCAGGTGCTTTTTCTCCCCTATAGTTTGCCCCCACTTATTGAGTTTGGAGAATAGCGATAGAGTTAGGAAGTATGTTTTGAAGGGAGCCATGAGCTTTTACCCAAGATTCTTTCTATGAATTTAATGGAGTGTTAAGCATATGTTGGCGTTGGGATCACCAAGTAGTAGAGTTTATGTCCAAATATCAAAGTATTTTGATGCTAGGTCACGATGGCGTCTCAGAGCATTTTGTGTCTAAAGTGAGCTTTCTTCATATTTGTTAATTTTGCTCTTGGTATGAAGGATATCATCTTGATTAATATTATACTTCTTCATGTAACGATATATGTGATCTTGTCATAATTTAAAGCTCTATAGTTTTGGTTTACGCGAGTTGCTCCGAGTAGTCATTGGGATCGAGTCCCTATGATTTTCATATAGCGATCAGGCGGCTTGAGTTGGATCGGTGGTCATCACAACTAAACTTTTACACCTTCGTCTCAATGTATCGTGAGGACTTGGTATTAAGATTGAAATCCTTTGATCTGATGTAGGCGATAAGATGGCCACTCCATTGGGATTGCTATTCTGTGAGGTTCACTTGACGCTATGACGTTCTTGGACTTTCTTAAGGATATTTTGAAAAAAAATCCTATATTACATTCTCTTGTTGATCCATGCTTGACCATGTATCTGGTACATTACTTTAGCATCTCATGTCTCAAGGTGGAAGTTAGAATTATTACACTCCATGGCGTGCATCCTAAGGGTTCTTCTTGTCATCTAGAGTTATATTTTCAGAAACTAAGCTGTGGCTGGGAACCGAAGGTTTTGATGCTTTAGTTATTGGCTATTTCTCGTAACTCAATGTCTGAGTTTTTTAGTCTGTCCAAGTCGCGCAGCGATTCAGTTGTCTGAGTCGTTCGTTGCTTTTTCTAAAATTTATAGTGATTTTGTAGTGTAGCTTGGTACAACGAGTGTCTTTAAGCTAGCCTTGATGAAAATTGAGCTATTCTTCTCTTGGCGAATGAACGTTTGAGCATCTATAAGGTGATGCCCCCATCATCGTGTCCTAAGTTTGGAAATATTATTAAGTTATTGAAGGTCCTTAGCTTTTATGTCCTTGGAATATCGATCGAGTGTATCTCATTGAGCAGTGGGTTTATATTCGGTATTGTTGTTGACATCCTTAATTTAAAGTACAATGCTTGCTTTGTTGAGATCGTCGTCGCATCTTTGTGTGTTGACATGTTTGCCGACATAAGTCATCAATGCTCACGCTTTTTAGTAGAAGGTTTTGTAGCCTTTTTTCCTTATTTATTCAAATTGAGTTTGACGAATCCTTGATGGTGAGATCCTTTAGAGTCATCTTCATTTGTGATATTTTATCTAATCTCGGTACCATAGTTATCAGTGTGACTTAGGGTGTCATTTTTATAGTTGTGATTCTTGGTACCGTAGTTATCCGGTAACTTCAGGTATCGTAACCATCTGTGTGATGGAGGATACTATAGTGATTTAGGTAACTTTGGGTACCACAGTCTTTTGGGTATCTTAGACAACAACATGACTTGGGGTGTCATAGTCATCTGTGTGACTTCAAGTTTCATAGTCAAATGGGTGACATCTAGTCTCATAGTCATCTGTGCGCGGCTTCAGATCTCATAATCATCTAAGCGATGATCGTAGTCATCTTCGTGACTTCAGATCTCATAATCATCTGAGTGAATGTCATAGTCATCTGTGTGACTTCAGATCTCATAGTCATCTGTGTGACTTTAGATCTCATAGTCATTTGTGTGCTTCAGATTTCATAGTCATCTGAGTGACGGTTTTAATCATCTGTGTGACTTCAGATCTAATAGTCATCTCAGTGACGGTCATAGTCATTTGAGTTTTCAGCTAATAGCTACCAAATCAGTTCATCTTAAGGTATTAGGTGTCGAGACACCCCTTTCATCTTAGTCACTCAAGTCCAAGAAGCTACGTAATCAAAGCTATTCACAGTTTTTTTAAAATATATC
This sequence comes from Datisca glomerata, assembly GCA_003255025.1. Classification (NCBI taxonomy): domain Eukaryota; kingdom Viridiplantae; phylum Streptophyta; class Magnoliopsida; order Cucurbitales; family Datiscaceae; genus Datisca; species Datisca glomerata. Next base: position 187,047 of record QANY01011217.1, on the reverse strand, counting down.
AAGACTTCTCCCATCCACCAAAATTGTCCTAGCTCAAAATATTTTCTTATAACATCCAAATACTATGAGTAAAAATGGGTACTTAGGAAATTTTTTTATAAGTTTAGTTAACTATCATGGGTGGTAAAAAAAATGGCTATTTAGGCTCAACAATGATGATTAGGGAAACAATTATGCATAGGTTGGCTTAAAAAGCTCAAACGGCCCTAAGATGGCCTAAATCATGTCCTAAATATAGTGTAGCCTAGGATTTGACCTCGAGTAACAATCAAACTAGTTCTAGAGTTCTTATGAGATCATAAAGATTTCTTAAGTCACATAAACCTCTAAGCACAAAGACAATTAAACACTCAAGGCTAGGTGCTCAACATGTCGAGATTCTCTAATGAAATGTAAATCAGCAAATATTGCAAACACACACAGATGAACAAATTCATCCATTTTTTTTCAAAGTATCAATAAAACAAAATCAATCGCATCATAGGCCTTAGTGTGGTCTACTACGAATCATCAAAAAATATTTTTTTTATTTTTTTTTTTGAATAAATAAGAAAGCAAATAAAATAAGACTGTAGAGAAAATAAACAGTGAAATAAAACTAAACAACAAAATTATGAAATTAAATGCTACCACCCCAAAGCTAAAACTTTCATCGTCCTTAATGAAAAATATGTTAAAGAAGTAAGTAAAGATAACTTCCCTGAATTTAGGAATAGATTTCCTTGTCGTCATTCTCCACATTGTTCATGTTATCTCCAGGAGCAGGAAATCTGGTGCCTGTGGAGAGATGAAAGGAGATAAAATATTCGAGATATGAGTTAAAATGCATAAAGTGGAATCTTTAAATAATAAATAAATAAAATAAAAAATAACGGAAATAAAATTGGGTTTCCTTCCGGTAGCGCTTGTTTTAATGTCTTGAAATGGACATAATGCAGATGATCAAAGTGAAACCAACACGATTGTGGTCTTTTCTTGATCAATTTGATCATCCAAATACGGCTTCACCCGTTGTCCATTAAATTTAAAAATCCCTTTATGTCAGAATTTGACCACCCTATGGCCATTTTGTGCTCTCTTAATACCCTCAAAATTTTTTCTTCTTTTTCACCATTTAATGAAGCAGAAATAATGAAAGGAGGAGTAGAGGCTTCTCCCATATAAGCGTACCAAAGGTTTGTTGGCAATTGCTTGAGTTCTAACACTGGTGATTTTTCAATAGATGGTAATCTTCTAGGTTTACCTTCTCCTAATTCTTCAAAGCCCTCTTAATGAATATCGATGGAGTCGCTTCTAACTAATTCACACACTCCAAAATCTTTGGATCTTCCTTATCAACAGCTTTAACTAGACATGATTCCAGTGGCTCAAATGGATAGCTTTTCTAAAATGCTTCTTCAATACATATTTCTGCACTATCCTCCTGTAAGCAACTATCTATATCATTTGGGTATCTCATTGCTTTGAAGACAGTAAAAAGTTACCTGCACTTCTTGCACTCTCGGAATAAGTTTCCCTTTCAACACATTAATAAAAGTTCTCCCCGTAGTTAAGAATGGTCTTTCAAGAATATTTGGAATTTCTCTATCTTCCTCCATATTAAGAACAATAAAATCAGCTGGGAAGATAAATTTATCCACCTTTACCAAAACATCCCCAATAATCCCTAGTGGATATTTAATGGAATGATCAGCTAATTATAAAGAGACTGTTATGGCCTTAATTATCCAAGATCTAGTTTCTTGTAAATCTAGAAAGGCATCAAATTAATACTAGCTCTAAGATTACATAGAGCCTTTTCAAAATATGAATTGCCAATGGTGCATGGAATAGAAAAACTTCTAGGATCTTTTGGCTTCGGGGATAATTTATTGCAAGATAGCACCACACTTCTTAATAAGTGAAATTGTCTCATACTCCTCTAGCTTTTTCTTGTTTGAGAGAATTTGCTTCATGAATTTAACATAGCTCGACATTTGTTCTAAAGTATCGGCAAAACGAACGTTGATATGTGGTTTCATTTCTGATTCTGGAATTGTTGAGGGTATGGAATAAGTGGGACATCTTGTGGAGGATTATCGGGAAATAGCTTTGACATAGGCTTGTCTTCCTTCTTTTCTGAATTCTCAGCAAGATCATCACCTATTGCCTCAATTTGTGCTTTAATTGGCTTAGAACTTTCAACTATTGCTTTATGAGGTTTTGCTAACTCCTTGCCACTATGAAGTGGAACCGCCTTTACTTGCTCTTTTGGATTCTTGTCAGTGTTGCTCGGTTGAGAACCTTGTGGTTTGTGAGTGAGTATTTCTGAAAGTTGACCCATTTGAAGCTCTAAATTTTGAATAGACGTAGCTTGGCTCTGAATACTAGTTTCTTGCCTCTGAAGTGTTGCATCTGTTCTTGCGATAAATTGAGTAGTATTGACAATGAGCTGGGCAATAACATCTTCTAAAGAAATTTTAGGTTGTTGAAGCTGAAATCGAGGATGACTAGCAACTGGTGGATTAATCACATTTTGACTATTCTTCCAAGAAAAATTAGAATCATTTCACCATCATTGGTTGTAAGTGTTGTCAAATGGATTATTCTACCTATTGTAGTTCCCAACAAAGTTAGCTTGTTCTGACTGAGAAGGAGTAAAAAGGTTACTAGCTTGGTATTCATTACTATAATGAGGTCCATTGCCTAAGTTACAAACTTCCTGTGTAGCACGAATAACATTAGCATTGGCGGTGAAATAGCTCAATTGCTTGGACAGTGTAACTACTTGAGCTGTGAGAGCGATAAGAGCATCGATTTCATGAACTCTATGAATCTTTCTTGGTACGTTGTGCTCAGTTGGCCATTGATAGGCATTAGCAACAATTTCTTCTAGCAAAACATTGGCCTCCTCATGTGTTTTATTCATCAAAGTACCTCCTGCTGCTGCATCCACTAGTGTCCTTATAGAAAGTTTGGACTTGTAGCCATTTAGGGATTCTATGATGTGGGCATCCTATCAGCATCTCTTTAGACCTCTCACAAGCTTCATAAAGAAACTTCATATCATATTGGGTAAATGTAGTGATCTCATTCCTCATCTTGGTTGTTTTAGCTGGTGGAAAGAAATTAAAAATTGGTTGGGTGTGGTTGATAATTCAAGAGGTGGAAAGTGATTAGTTTAGGGGTGTGACAATAGAAGTTGGGTTGAGCTCGTTGATTCTTAGTATGCATGTGTGACTATGGGTGAAGATTGAGCAAATTAATATCCTTTGTCCTACCCTAAACCTTAGACATACATTACAAGCCTACGAAAGTCCTACTGATCTGGAGTGTTGTGGTTTGACTACATTAGTGGAGAGTGACATGACAAATTAGCCTATGAAGTTCTAATCTTTTAATATATTAATAGACCTTTTTATATAATACTTGATTACACAAACTCATTTGAGACTAAGAAAATTGGACGATTTAAGGCAACACACACACTCTGGATTTTACAAAGTGTAGTGTAAGTTGTTATTTGTGAGGAAATTAAACATGATTACAATTCAAAAGTTTTCTTGGATTATCGATATTTTGAAATCTCTTATGCATGTTTAATTAGTCAAAACATTTCATCACTTGATCCAAAGTTTTGCATAATTATAGTTTAATGCTCTCATAATTTAAACACGTTTTACTTTAATTTTATTAGTTCTTTGAGATTTATTACTAGATTTATGTTTATTTATATTTTTATTTTGTAGGTAAGATATTCAAGTGCACTTGAGGTGATTTTAGAAGATTAGAAAGGAAAAAAATGGAATAAAAAGTGATAAAAGATTGGATTTGGGTAGAATGGCCAGCGTCGCGACTTTGGATAAAAATAGGACAACAACGTTGGCGTCGCATCTCCAGATTCCACCGTCATGACAACAGCAGCATAAAGAATTTTTGTGTGATTTTTACTCTAATTTTATCCTTATCAAACCCTTGTATATAAATATATATTTTAGGGTTATTGGAGGGCATTTTTTGGACGTGAGAGGCAAAGGAAAAAAAGCTCTTGGTTAGGAGAAGAACAAGATCGGACCCGGAAACGGATTTCAACTTCTGTTTCCTCTTCAACTCTATATTTTCTTATCTCTTTATCTATGTTCATGAATATTGTTAGGATGTTTCCTTATTCTAGAATGTTTTATTTTTCAATCTAGGGCTACGACGTAGCCAAACCATTATTGTTCCTTAATTTTGATTTTCAATCTAATCGGTGTTTATTTATTATTGCTGAGTGTTATGATATGTTCTTAATGCGTGAGATTGTCTGGCTAACTATTGCATGATTTGGAATTTAATTCTGAGACTGAGAAGTGATGATTAAATTTACCATATGTTCATGATACCATTAGAATTTCGTAAGTTAGAGATAATTCTGAATCTAGTGTAGAAAATATAATTTCTTGTGCTTAATGAGTTTCGCTATATTTAATCTTGAAAGAGATGTGTGATTTGTATACTTGAAATATTATTATTGATGCTTGAGAAAGATTGATAATTATTATCGAGAAATTTGTCGTCAGTATTATGATAAACACTGATTGATTGAGATTTGAAAAATTTGTGCATGACTGGCTTGGTGAATCAGAATCCCTAGAACTTTTAATTATTGAAATGTATGTTATTTATACTTATAAATCTTAATCATTTTAGTAGTTTATTACATGAAAAAAATCCCTACTTTTCGATATTCTCAATTAGAGATTAAGGTTTAGTTGATTTCAATGATTAATAACAATCAGTCCACGTGGACGATACTCTATATTCACAAAATTTTATTACTTGACTACGAAAGTGTACACTTGCACTTTTAAAAATCATAATAATTATTACACTGAATAACAAAGATCTTAAAAAAAAAGTTTACCTCCATTTTCTGGTCTCGCACTTGAAGATGAGTATATACTTTATAGGATGTACAAATAAAAGTAAAGTTAAAATTTTTAATTATTTGTATGCATGAGGTAGTATGTCCCAATATAATAAATAGTTTTGGCTTTTAAGCCTTTTAGATTATACTCTACGCATATTTGAAGTTGAATAATGTAAAAGCAAAATGTGGTGAGAGTGAGTACAAGAGTGGGTTAGCCCCCAACAACTCACTAATGCATGAAAATGTTTGAAAGGGCGCCAAGATGTGAAGGAGAGCGTTTTGAATAATAAAGGATGGTGATAAAATGTTCTGTGTGAAAGAGAAACAATGCTCTGTCTACTCAAGGTTTTTTCCTATCCCCCAAATGAAAGAGAATGCCTCCTTTTATAGATGGCATAAAGGGGACCATATAACTAATCTCTTGATTAGTTGTGCAGTTAAGAACTAAGCATGCCACCTCAACTTATCGTGCTGAGGTGAGAGGGGAAGATCTCAAGCGCGCCCAACCATTGACACTGCATGGGCCTCACAAAGAGATCGCGATCTAGGGTGATTTCAGGGGAATGCACCTAACTGATAGGATGTTTTCTTATTTTAGAATGTTTTAATTTTTCAATCTAAGGCTACGACGTAGCCAAACCATGATTGTTCATTAATTTTGATTTTCCATCTAATCGGTGTTTATTTATTATTGCTGAGTGTTATGATTTGTTCTTAATGTGTGTCATTGTCTGGCCAAAATATTATATGATTTATGATTTAATTCTGAGACTGAGAAATGATGATTAAATTACAATTTGTTCATGATACCATTAGAATTTCATAAGTTAGAGATAATTCTGAATCTAGTGTAGCAAATATAATTTTTTGTGCTTAATGAGTTTCGATATATTTAATCTTGATAGAAATGTGTGATTTGTATACTTGAAATATTATTATTGATACTTGAGAATTATTGATAATTATTATAGAGAAATTCGTTGAGAGTATTATGATAAACATTGATTGATTGAGATTTAAAAATTTTGAGCATGATTGATTTGGTGAAATTAGAATCCCTAGAACTTTTAATCATTGAAATTTGCATTATTTATATTTAATGAATCTTAATCGTTTTAGTTTTTTTATTATATTAAAAAATTCATACTTTTTTTATATTCTCAATTACAATTAAGTTGATTTCAATAATTAATAACAATAAACCCTCATGAACGATACTATATATTTATAGAATTTATTACTTGACAACGATAATGCACACTTGCATTTTAAAAATCGTAACGATTATTACACTGAATAACAAGGATCTTGAAAAAAAATTACCTCCATTTTCTGGTCTTGCCCTTGAAGATGAGTATATACTTTATAGGATATACAAATAAAAGTAATGTCCAAACTTTTAATTATTTGTATGCATGATGTAGTATGTCCCAATATAATAAATATTTTTGGCTTTTAAGCCTTTTAGATTATACTCTACTCACAGTTGAAGTTGAATAGTGTAAAAGCAAAATGTGGTGAGGGTGAGTACAAAAGTGGTTTAGTCCCTAACAAGTCACTAATGCATGAAAATGTCTAAGAGAACGTGGAGTGGTGAAAGGGAGCCTTTTGAATAATAAAGGATGGTGACAAAATGTTCTATGTGAAAGAAAAACAGTGCTCTCTCCAGTAGGGTTTTTCTCTAACCCCCAAATGAAGGAGAACGTCTCCTTTTATAGATAACATAAAGGGGACCATATAACTAATCCCTTGATTAGTTGTGGAGTTGAGAACTAAGTATGCCACCTCAACTTATTGTGCTAAGGTGGGAGGGGAAGATCTCAAGCGCGCCCAACATTGACACTACATGGGCCCACAAAGTGATCGCGATCTAGGATGATTTCAGACGAATGCACCCAGCCGATAGGGCTCAGGGGCAACATTCACCCAAAGCTTCCCTTAAAAGGGAGCTCTTAAGACTAAACCCTCTTCCATGATGGGAAGGTAACACACTCCTATACTCAAAGTGGTCATATTGGAGTATGTATGTCATTTCCTATCATGCCAGAGTCTCCCAAGGATTTCCGGGCAACCACACGTCCACACATGATTTAGTGGTTTCAAAATGATTTATTCATTAACCCACGATTATACATTAACATGTACAGTAGCATAACATAGGAGTTGAATCTCTGGTATTGCTTATCCGAACTCAATGTTTGGAGTCATTGCTCTCATTGAGCATAGCAGTAAGGATTTTGTTGTTTCCATGGGGGATTCATCACTTATATGATAGAAGGATGCCATGGGTGTAGTACCTCGAAAGCAGCACACCCATGGGGGTGGTACCCCATGGGAGCGGCACCCCATGGGGACAACACGCCGTGGAGGAAGCTCCCCCGTGCGGGAGGGAGGATCACTCATGGAGATGGCATCCCATGTGGACGGCACTTCACAGCAGGTCAATGTTAGGATAGTCAATCCCCATGTGCAAATCGTATTGTCTTCTCCTTCTTTGTTTTTCTTACTCAAAAATTAAATATAAAATGAACCACTGAACAATGTATTATCACATATGTTATGACCCCTAATTTCTTTGTGCTCTCTCTCGTCACACACTCACTCTATCTCTCATTCTCTGCTTCAACATCCAATTTTTTCCATCTCTTTGCTGCAGTCGTAAAGGATAGAAAAATGGAAAGCTACGTTTAAGAACTTCCATTTTGATTGTTATTTTTTCTTTGCTTTCTCATTCTAGGGCACGCTTACGTCATACACAGTGGGGGACAAGGTCAAAGACGAAGAGCTAAAAACATCTTCCTGGATGTCAAGAAGTCTCTCTCATTGACAATTTTGTTGTTGTGCGTGCTTTTGCGGATGATTTTGTAGGATATAATTGATGAAGATTTTTTTTCTATGTATTTGTTGTGCTTGTCGTTTCTCTTGCTGCAGACCTAATTTTGTGGTTGAGGAGTTCGGCTATTTTGATAGAATCACTCATGAAATCTAATTTTGTAATATATTTACTCATATCTTTACTCATTCAGTCTCATAATATAACAGTCAAAAGAATAAATGGATGTTGTTTTACATTATGTTGATAAAAGATGATACACGGTTAAATAATTACTCTGTCCATATAATGGTAGTAGTACTTTGTCACTAAGACAACTATTGAGTTCTTAGTTTGTCCACACATACGTTGAGTTTATCAATGTAAGTGTGTCCACACATTTCTAGAAATATTATTTTTGTTAGTGAATTTGGGACAAAACTGAGAAGCAAATGTGGATTTTTATTTAATTTCTATGTATAGATGGTAGACATGTATCTTTGTTTTTCTCACAAGAAATTACAGTAATTTTTTATTATAACTAACATCAAATACAGACCCTTACGTTGAAAACTTAAAAGAACATTAACCCGTAATATATTGATAGAATTGTTGTCGTTCCATATTATTATTACATAGGCATATAATCAATGCATTTTCAGTCTCACAGCCGTACAGCATCGATGAACATGGCAGCAATACCATCTCGGACGGGTTTTCCGACGTTGGTATAAGCATCTTCTTCGGTATAAAGTTCATCCATGACTCTTGTTAAATAGAGAATACGAGTAAGGAGATGTCTTGGCACTGGAGTTGGCCTAAGGAACTCTTCATTAATATCTTTCCAAGCATTCAGCACTTGCTTTCTGAATTCATCTTTCACTTCCTCTTCTGTTACTCCATTTTCTTTCACATAACATTCTATTCCTGATGCACAATGCCCTCTTTCTTGCTCAAACTGCATTACACATTATATACAAATATATAAATAGTTAATCAATATATGTATTCTGTGACTGAAATGTTGTACCAAAATTTCGATGAGTGTTACAGTGAAATTAATTTTGATAAATGAAAATTTCATCGAACCTTGCTGGAAACAATGTCGTCCATGAGCCTGCAGATGATCTCAGCAGCCTTAAGAATCTTAGGTTGATTGAACAACCAATCAAAGTGCTCCTTACTAACTCTATCAGGTAGCATACCAACAAAAGAAATGGTTGAAAGAAGAGCATAGCCAGTTGATCTCAACGCAACTCTTAAATATTCATCCATTGTTGGTACACAGTCTTCGTTGAACCATTTTGCCTCATCAAAGTATGATTCCACATGTTTGTTCATCTGTACTCAAAATAACAATTTAATTAACTAAAATATAAATACTTTTTTCCTTCTAGTTTTCAGCTCAATTAGAGATTAATTGAGAGAGTACTAATTTTAGAGATCATACAGCTTCTTTAGCATAGTAAACTCTGTAAGAAGTTCTTTGTTTGACCATGTCTTCTTCTATTTCTTTAAAGCAATCCAACAATGCCTTATAACATATTTGCATGTATTCTGGGAGTTTATTTATGTTATTCGCATCCCACCTGAAAATACACAAAAATTAAAATTAATTTATAAGTTATTATTTAATTATAATTTTATAATACATTAATTAAGAAATAATTATATCAAACCTTTTAATGACGTCAGTGAAGATGACGAGTTCATCAAGAGTAGCATAAGCATCGTAGATATCATCAATAATAGAAGTTAAAGAAAGAACTTTGGTTAAAATTATTCGAGTAAGTGAATACTGAGGTTCAAAATGTGTTCCTGTTATCCAAAAGTAACATTCCACCACTCTGTCTCTTGCAAATGGCAACTTTCTCCCAAAGTCCAATTCTTTCCACCACCTGTCGTAATACATGTTTTATTTAATTCCAACGTATTAATTAATTAACATGAATTTTAGAAAATTATTATATATACATACCTAGTAATGTCACTGAGTTCCTTCTTGTGCACTGATTGAAGAAGATTGTAATCAATTTTGGCAAACCTTAGTAAAGTTTGATTATATGAAGGAATGTCTTGATAGATTGAAATGTAATGTCTAGCAATTACTCTCACTAAGCTTTTACGTAATGGACGCTTAAGAGCTCTAGTGACAATATCAGATAGAGGGTAACTTAAATGTGTCACGGCCGAGTCAAGATGAGTAGTTGTAAAACCGAGTACCTCATCCAGTATTTCTTCGCCACGTATTCCCAGATATGAAGCTTCATACAAGCTTAGTAAGCCTAGCACATCTGTTTTCAAGCTTTCCTTGAACCCAGTACCATTGGCATCTTTGTACTTGTTGAATATATCTGTTTAATTAAATTAATTATTAATTAATGCTATATATAATTAAGTTGATGGAGGCATAATATTGAAGAACGTGCTAAATTTTAGAGAAATAAAAGAGAAATAATAGTATTACCACATGAAATATTAAGTCCGAGTTGTCGAAGCAGACGAAAACGAAGAGAGACGTGATATAGATCATCAACATTATTCTCGTCAACAACATTATTATGATTAAAGTTAACAAAGATTTGCTCTAATGATTCTTCAATCTCTTTCTCAAAATGATATTCAACACCTAAGCGTTGAATATCGTCAATCAATTGAAGTTGTTGAAGAGAATCACTTGGACTTGACAACAACAATTTTCTTACTTCTTCTCTCAATTTTGTTACCTCTTTCTCCATTTCTGCATGGTTTTCCTGCAACCATAATTATATCTTGAAATCAATTATCACACAATTTAAAGTACATTAATTAATCATAACGTCCAATTGTTTTAAACAAGTTTTTAAAATCGTCAAAAATACGACCGAACGATGATATTAAATAATTCTAAAAGTTTTTTTTCATTTAACAACAACATATTAGGTGTTATAAAATAAGATATATAACTTAAAAATACTTTAAATGTCACCAAAAACTGCTTAAAGCGTAAAAAAACCTTAAAAATAATCTAAGATATATTTGTTACGGATTTCGTTTCGATTTGTTTCAAATAAATTACGTACCCATTTGTCGAAATCGTAGTTGAGGAACTGCTCTCCCCAAATGCTCGGCTTATAAACAGCCGTCCGGCGATCAGCATCACCTGGTTTAGCAACTGGAGAAGGGGTAGCTGAAACTTGGACAGACATTGTATTTGGTTAGTGTAAAGAAGACAATAATACGTCTAATAGGGTCAAATGGTATCGTAAAGTCTAATTGCCTGTGAGTGTGTGAAGAAAAGCGGTGCATGGCTTCATGTATTTATACTAGTTTAGAAACCTTAACGTAAATGAAATTCTACACCCACCTACTTAGATATTCCACAACGTTAATTGAATTGAACTAAGAAACTAACCAGTGGGTTAATGACTTTTCTTAGTCAAAATTGGAAAATACTTCATGTTGTAGTGAAGAACATTCATACGAAGCTTCTTCATTCCCCAGATGCTTGCTTTAATTTTGATGAAAGAAATGAAGACCTCTATTTCTAATAATCCCATCATCCGTTACTCTTTGTTTTGACTTGGTCATTGGATTTATATTTTCAGTCTAAATCTTAAAATGTAGATGTTTACTATTCAACAGGTGTTTTTTTCCATCTTGTTTTCAAGGAAAATTATTCTCTTTGCCACCTTTCCATTTATTATTAGGAACTGATTTGATGCATTTTCAATGTTGTTTTAGTTAGTTTATTTTTATCTATTTGTACTTTCTTTTATTTGGTTTCGCTTCTATTTCTCCATGTTTTTTGTCAAAGAAAATTCCCGTAATTTAAATCAAAACATAAACTTATTAGATCCATTTCCACGAAAGAAATATCATCCGAGAAAGGATTATACATAAAGACAGGTTCCATGACAAAGTAACCCTCTTTAGCACAAGTATGAACTAGGATATTTCTATCTCTATAACAGTAATTAAAAGAAAATAGAATCAAAACTATCATCAAGAGTAATAATATAAAAACACAAGTGGGCCAATCCCAGGGTTGTTGAGAGATCTGCGTTTAATATTTTGAACTAAATTCAGACAATCCATAAAAAAATGAAAATACTACTTGAATGAAACTTCATGCTTTTCTCCATGCCCCACCGAATAGCCTCAGGTTCGATTGATAAAACCAAAAGAGATAGGTTGATATTTCTGAACCTCATAGAAATGAGATTTCTACCGGGTCCCATAAATCCCATCCGATACCGCTCCTGCCGTCCGGTAATCTAGCTTTATCAGAGCAGAGAATCCAATGAACATCATTTGATCCGTTAATACGAGAGTCATTGTATTGAATAATTGATTAGCCTCTTTGAAGCACGATATAGCTCAAAAAAAATTTCTTCCGCCAATATAACTACTTATTTTGAATCAAAGCAGATTCTTTAAATCAATTTATTATTTCTGACTTTCCAAAAAGACCAAAGGTGAAAAATGAAACAGGTAAGGAATTCCTCTTTAGTGTCCTGACAATTAAAAACTAAAACAACTATTGATACTAGTAAATAAAATAAATTTCTACACGTACGCACTTTAAAATTATGGCAATTAGACCATTAATTGCATAAAATCTGCTTGTATTGAAAGTCTCTCAACCTAACACAATGTTAATTCTGTTCCAAAAGTAAAAGTTAATATAATCCTTTAAAAAATTTCTAGTTAATTAGTGAATTCATGCTGCGAATTTAGAGGACATTAGTTATATATTGAGCATAACCATTACTTCATTTATCTATTTTAACTTTGTTGCGTCAATTTAAGTGTCATCGGGACTTAAAGAAAAAACACTTCAAGTAAGGGACTAAAATAGACCAAAAATTTTGGGTAGAGGGTGTAATTGGAATTATAGTACGTGATCACAAGAACAGATTAATCCATTATCCATGTTGTTTTACCTTTACTTTATTAGCTTATTTTTATTTGCTCTTAATTATTTTCTCTATGTTGAATAACGACTGAGTATATTAATAAACAATTAATTTCTCCAATGATGGTATTTTTTTATGTTTAATTTGTGAATAAGCCTCCTTTGTTTGGTACCCAAATTCTAAACTTGGGTATACTTGACTCTAATGACTTAACCTAAACAAAGAATAAAAGGTGAAATAAACTTGTTACTAATTTCTGTCAACGTTTCTGATTTGCCTTCTACTACTTAACGAAAAAAATAAAAATAAAAAAGTATTGTTTGAAATTTCAAAACATGGAAAATGTGTATTTGGTCACTAGTTTTGCCCCAATTTAACGTCCCGCTTGTCTTATTAATTCAGTCTAGCTAACATATATGAATGCTTCTTCCCATTTTTTAATCAAATTTAGCTACGATTTGTACATAATTTTATGTTTACTTTTGTTTCTATTTAATTTCGTTTGGGTGTTTTTTCTTTAGGTGTATATTTAACTTGTGGCCAACTTGATTTTCAATTTTCCTGGTCATAACAACTCCCAAAGAATGTTTCAGACAGAGAATATAATGACTAATTTAAGTATTGGAGCCTTAATTAAGATAACCACATCCCACTAATGTTATCTCACCTTGGAGATCTTTGCTTCAGCGTGAGCAGAAGCTCAACCTAGAATATAAAACACGTGTTGCTTAATTTTTTACACCAACAAAATTATTTATTTTTCTAAATTATTATAAAAAATTTAAAATATAATTTAACTCAAAAATTAATTTAAAAATTAAAATTTACTATAAACTTATATTATTACTCAATACATCTTTTCAACCGATGTGAAATTATTTGTTCGATAATTCTTTTCAATTTTTTAGAAAACTAAATTCTAGTGTCAAACCTCAAACATATGATGACACTACAAGGAAAATATCTACGGCGACAGTTATTCGAGTCTACGGTGATGATTTTTAACCGTCAGAATCGATACGACGATGGTTGGAGAACCTTCGTGATCGCCGCCATCGGGATTAAATCACCGAAGGTTTTGACAAACCATCAAAGGAACGTCACGACATAGACTCTAAAAGCGACGGTTATTTTGATACTTCGCGACGGTCTGTAACCGTCGCTAAATAAAATTTACCACGACGGTTTTTATAACCATCGCAAATTGTATATATAATAACGGTTCTACAACCGTCGCGAAATAGGTAGTCTTATTGCGACGGTTATAGAACTGTCGTGAATTTGTCCTAGTCCAATTTTTTGCGATGGTTTATAAACCGTCAGAAAAAACACTGATTTCACAAACTCCTTCCTATTTCTGCTAATTCCCAAAAATTCCTACATATTAACACAACTTTAATAGGGTATATATTTTCACAATAGTTAGAGCAGTATCATTCTATATATTTACAGAGCGCATAATTATAAAGCATTAAATCATTAATTAGATATCCAAATCTATAATAGATTATCAATACAAATTATTTAATGAGTTAAAAGTATGAAAATTTGAAATAACAAAATATTTCAGAAGTACTATTAAATAACGTTAAACATCAAAAGGTTACTCTTGTCTTTATGAGAGTCTTACATAAACTTCATAATTAAGCTTAGTTAGAAGCGTATATCTAAACATTCAACCTAAACCTGATCATATTTCTCACGCATCTCTAAACATTCAGCCTCTAACTAAGGCACTCGTGCGCATTGAGCCTCCAACTCAGCTACTCGTGCATGTTGAGATTCTAGCTCAGTTGATAAACATGTAGAATATTGCGTGAATGATTCTCCACGATAATGGAAGAACACTTGAGATGGAGTTACCCCGAGTCCTAATGAACGCACTCGTCCAAGATGCACTAGACCCAATACTTGGTATTGATATCACAAATTATACTTACTGCAACGTTTGCAGTCTCTTCATTTACATAAGTTCCATCTTTCCGTTCATGTGTAGCTACAAATAGCTCTATTCTTGACGGCTATTTTTGAAACTCTTCTGTCTATAAAATGAGAACATATGATTAAATATATTTAAAATAAAACTGATGAAAACAATTATAAAGTTTAGAATTTACCATTTCTGCTCTTTTCGTTGGTATACTGGTACGTCCCAACGTGTGAGGGTCCGTGATCTTCTGTTAGTTTTAGCTTGCTTCTATATTTATGAAAGATAAAAAAAAGTTCATTTATTTCACATACAATTAATTATAGATGTATAGTAAAAAAATCATACATTTCCTTCTTCTATATACCATCTACGAATTATCATAACAAAACTATTTTTTGGAATAGTATCATTCCAATGTTCTAATGCATCTTTCTCCATTTCATATGTCGCCATATATTCATTCTTTATCTTTCTCTTCTCATCCTTCCATCTTGCATTTAACATTGTCAAAACATATGAATTATGACATTCTTCTACGACATATTTTGACTACAAAAGATTAATCCGCAATTAATTAATCTATATATATATATATATATATATATATATATATATGCATATGAGCATACAAGCACCTATACCTTCACTATTTCCCACGCTTACCTTTATGATACCGTGACACTGCCTCCAATCATATTGTATGGGCAAAATATTATGTCGTCTGACAAGGGCACCACAAAAGCTTGCAAACATTCCTTTATTAGCACCGATGACCTGACCTTGGGCATTGAAAGTCACAGGTATTCTATATCGCCTCACAGATGGTTCTATTTAACAAAATATTGAATAACATTATGATCATAAAATGAAACACTATTTTATTATCTCCATCAACTTGAACAAGAGCGAACATACATTCTGTTTCCATATTCATATCATGATGTGAATTTGATCCTCCAGATTCAGTAGGAAAGTTAATATCCAATCGAGTATCTGAACATGATAATTGACGTTTCGATGAGGCCATGGTGTAATCCTGCACATGTTAATCATTATGAATGTACCTGACTTAGAAAATATTTTATAACTAAGAAAACATAAAAAAGATACTTGTTTATCAAACATTGAATCACATTAGGATGATGTTTTACATTAAGGACGCAAAGATCTAGACGTGCATTTAAATTGTCTTTCGACTTCCATTTGTCATTTAGAAGTGTTCCAATAATGTTATCACATACATTTTTTTACATGCATCACATCAAGATGATGGCGTATAAGATTAAACTCTCAATAAAGAAGTTCAAAAAATATACTCTTCTTTTTTCAATATTGAACACCATCTTCCTTTCTTTTTTTGCCAATAACTTCCTTTCCAAATATGACATTTATATCACGCACTTGTTCATAAATTGTAGACCCCGATACTGAAATGGGAGGTGGTCTCTCCTCAATAGTACCAACAAATTTTTTGGATATCAAAGCGAAATATGTCATCATCCTCAGATATCACCGATGACCTATAAAGCAATACTTACTATTGTGCTTCAAGTGTATATGATGTGTGTCAAATGTACAATGAGGGCATGCAAGACGTGAATGTATATTCCATCCAGACAAGTTGCCATACGCAGGAAAATCATTGATAGTCCACAACAATGACGCATGCATTTTAAACATTTCCTTCTGCGATGCATCCTATGTATTTACACCAACCTCTCATAATTCTTTTAGTTCTTCAAGCAAGGGTTGCAAATACACATCAATATTACTACATGTCATCTTAGGCCCAGGAATGAGCGTAGACAGTATGAAATTTATTTGCTTCATGCACATCCAATGAGAAAAACTGTATCGAATCAAGATTACAGGCCAAGTACTGTAGCTAGTACTCATGTTTCCGAATGGGTTGAAGCCATCACTAGCTAACCCCAACCTAACATTACGTGGTTCCGAAGAAAATTCTTTGAAGTTGTCATCAAAAACCTTCCAAGCATCTGAGTCAGCAGGATGTCTCAAAACATCATCCTTAGTGCATCATTCATGGTGCCATCTCATACTTTCAACAGTTTTAGAGGACATGTATTATCTTTGCAATCTATATTTTAGAGGAAAGTAACGCAATACTTTGGCAGGTATTTTCTTCTATTTCTTCTTTCTTTGAGACATAATTTGTTTCATTGGTAACCCATCTTGAAATACCACAACGATCATATGCTTGGTCTTTCTCTTTTTCTTTCCAATACAACATACAATTATTGGGGCACGCATCTATTTTATCAAAACTACACTGTTTTATTAAATGATCCTTCAAAGTATTTTACGACGGTTAGATGGAAATGTCGTAATAGGGATTAAAAAAAGCAAAAAAAATTAAGTAACCCCTCAAAGACATTTACGACGCTTTATGAAAACCGTCACAATTTCTCAACTAATTGCGACGGTTAACATGAACCGTCGTAATATTTCAATTAAGTGCGACGGATATTACGACGGTTGGACAAAATTGTCATAAAATGTGACCTATTACGACGGTTAATTTAAAATTGTCGGTAAAACATAACTAATTGTGACGGTTGACTAAGCCGTCGTAATTTATCCTCATTGTTCAACAATTAGCGTTGTCGTATAACCGTCGCAATTAAGGGGTTTTCTTGTAGTGTGACTTTCAAGTTTTTTGAAAATTGGAGTCTAGAAGCAAACTTTAAAACATACAACAACTGGTTTTAAAAACCGTCTCTATAGATATCTATAGCTTCCTTTTGGGACGGTTCTTAAAAATCATCACAATAGTGATTAAAATTATCAAAACTACACCATTTTATTAAATAATACCTCAAAGCATTTTACGACGGTTAGATGAAATTGTCGCAATAGGGATTAAAAAAGCAAAAAAAAATAAGTAACCCCTCAAAGACATTTGTGACGGTTTAAGAAAACCGTCATAATTTCTCAACTAATTGTGACGGTTAACATGAACCGTCGTAATATTTCAATTAAATGTGACGATTCTCCTTAACCGTCGCAATATGGAATTAAAAAATATAATTAATCGTGACGGTTGGGAAAAACCTTCGTAATATGTGACCTATTGAGACGGGTAATTTAAAAAATGTCGGTAAAACTTTACTAATTTTGACGGTTGACTAAACTGTGACAATTGATCCCCATTATTCAACAATTAGCGTCGTCGTATAACGTCATCGTATAACTGTTGCAATTAAGGGGTTTTCTTGTTGTGTGACTTTCAAGTTTTTGAGAAACTGGAGTCTAGAATCAAACCTTCAAACATACAGCGACTGGGGATTTTACATTGGGCTAGACCAAGGAAATCTCAAATATCATGTGCAACTACAAATTGACTCATTAGAATTGTAAGCAAACAATTTTCTTTAATTTTTTTTGACAAATAAGTAATTCGTTCCAATAAAAAGATAACAGATCTAAATCAAGAGAGTAATAATAAAATACAAATTCATCCATAAAGAAACACGAAATCTCAAATGATCAACACTACTTAACAACTAAAATACATAAATCAATCATAATAATAGAATACATATTGAACGAACATATATGATAATGTATAGCTCACCTTGGCTCGTTCAGAATACATCTGCTATCCAAAAAAGCTTGCCTGACTGAAGTCAGTTGGGCGCGTACTGTCAAACTATCTGATAAAAGATCTGTGACAATCAGCCCCAAAATTATTCATTTAGGTTAAATCTATCGAAAAACCCATAAAATGAACTATCGAAGGGAAAAATATAGATCTAGACTGTAGTATATTGAGTAATAACAGAAAATGAAAGAAAGACTTGTTAAGAGATAGATCCATCTTTGAAGTTGAGCAACCTGCAGATCCCTCCTAGTCTTGGAGGAAGTTTCTCAAGATAAGACACAAATGCATGGATTTTTGTCAGTTAAAAATTGGCAGTGACTCTTCTATCTCACTTTTCCATGATCTGTGGCACCTTAGAGGCATCTTCTTTGATATTGGAGGGATTAACCTTTTATCTAGCTCGGATTTACCTTATGATTCTTCTCTTTCCATTTTTAATTTCGTTTGGGTATTTTTTCTTTAGGTGTATATTTAACTTGTGGTTAACTTGATTTTCAATTTTTCTGGTCATACACAACTCCCAAAGAATGTTTCAGACAGAGAATATAATGACTAATTTAAGTATTGCAGCCTTAATTAAGATAACCACATCCCATTAATGTTATCTCACCTTAGAGATCTTTGCTTCAGTGTGAGCAGAAGCTCAACCTAGAATATAAAACACGTGTTGCTTATTTTTTTACACCAACAAAATTATTTATTTTCTAAATTCTTTTAAAAAATTTAAAATATAATTTAACTCAAAAATTAACTTAAAAATTGAAATTTACTATAAACTTATATTATCACTTCAATACATCTTCTCAACCGATGTGAGATTATTTGCTCGATAATTCTTTTCAAATTTTGGAAAACTAGATTTTAGTGTCAAACCTCAAACATATGGTGACACTAATAGAAAAATATCTACAGCGACGGTTATTCGAGTCTACGTTGATGATTCTTAACCGTCAGAATAGATACTGCGACGGTTATTTTGATAAACATCGGAGGAACGTCACGACAGAAACTCTAAAGTGACGGTTATTTTGATACTTCACGACGACCTGCAACTGTCGCTAAATAAAATTTACCGCGACGGTTCTACAACCGCTGCGAAATAGGTAGTCTTATTGCGACGGTTATAGAATCGTCGCGAATTTGTCCTAGTATTTTTACGACGGTTTATGAACCGTAAAAAAAAGCACTGATTTCACAAAGTCCTTCCTATTTCTACTAATTCCTAAAAATTCCTACATACTAACACAGCTTTAATAGGGTATATATTTTCAAAATAGTCAGAACAATGTCATTCTATATATTCACAGAGCGCATAATTATAAAGCATTAAATCATTAATTAGATATCAAAAACTATAATAAATTATCAATACAAATTATTTAATGAGTTAAAAGTATGAAAATTTGAAATAACAAAATATTTCAGAAGTACTATTAAATAACGTTAAATAACAAAAGGTTACCCTAATCTTTACGAGAGTCTTACATAAACTTCATAATTAAGCTTAGTTGGGAGCGTATCTCCGAACATTCAGCCTTAACCTGATCATAATTCTCACGCATCTCTGAACATTCAGCCTCTAACTGAGCACCCGAGCACATTGAGCCTCCAACTCAACTACTCGTGCAAGTTGAGATTCTAGCTCAGTTGATAAACGGGTAGAATATTGCGTGGACGATTCCCCACGATAATGAGAGAACACTTAAGATGGAGTTACCCCAATACTTGTGAGAGCACGTCGTTTGGTGAAATTGGATCATAATCACCGTCCAGAAGTTGACTCATGCGCTCTTTAAGTTTAACATATAATACAAAATTAAGACTTAATATGAGTAAACATGTAATGACTATTTAAAAACTTGGTATTAATATTACAACGTATACTTACTGCAACGTTTGCAGTCTCTTCATTTATATAAGTTCCATCTTTCCGTTCATGTGAGGCTACAAATAGCTCTGTTCTTGAAGGCTCTCTTTGAAGCTCTTTTATCTATAAAATGAGAATATATGATTAAATATACTTAAATAAAATTGATTAAAATAATTATAAAATTTAGAATTTACCATTTCTGCACTTTTTGTTGGTATTTTAGTATGTCCCAACGTGTGATGGTGTTTTAGTTTACTCCGTTATCTTCTGTTAGTTTCAGCTTGCTTATATATTTATGAAAGATAGAAAAAGTTCATTTATTTCATATACAATTAATCATATATGTATAGTAAAAAATCATACATTTCCTTTTTCTGAGTACTATCTACGAATTATCAAAACTATCTTTTGAAATAGCATCATTTCAATGTTCTAATGTCTTTTCTTTCGTTTCATATGTCACCATATATTCATTCTTTATCTTGCTCTTCTCATCCTTCCATCTTGCATTTAACATTGTCAAAACATATGTTTTATGACATTCTTCTATGTTATATTTTGACTACAAAAGATTAATACGCAATTAATTATATATATATATGAGCATACAAGCAAACATACTTTCACTATTTCCCACGCTTGATCTTTATGATACCGTGACACATGCCTCCAATCATATTGTATAGGCAAAATATTATGTCGTCTAGCAACGGTACCATAAAAGCTTGCAAACTTTCTTTTATTAGCACTGATGACCTGACCTTGGGCATTGAAAGTCACGTGTATTTTATATCGCCTCATAGATGGTTCTATTTAACAAAATATTAAATAACATTATGATAATTAAATGAAACACTATTTTATTATCTCCATTAACTTGAACAAGAGTGAACAAACCTTCTGTTTCCATATTCATATCATGATGTGAATTTGATCCTCCAGATTCAGTAGGAAAGTCAATATCCAATCGAGTAACTGAACGTGATGATTGACGTCTCGATGAGGCCATGGTGTAATCCTGCACATGTTAATTATTATGACTATACCTGACTTAGAAAATATTTTATAACTAAGAAAACATAAAAAGATACTTGTTTATCAAATATTCAATCACATTAGGACGATATTTTACATTCAGGACGCAAAGAACTAGACGTGCATTTAAATTATCTTTCGACTTCCATTTGTCATTTAGAAGTGTTCCAATAATGTTATCACATACATTTTTTTCTACATGCATCACATCAAGATAATGGCGTATAAGATTAAACTCTCAATAAGGAAGTTTTAAAAATATACTCTTCTTTTTTCAATATTGAACACGAGCTTCCTTCCTTTCTTTTGCTAATCACTTCCTTTCCAAATATGACATTTATATCACGCACTTGTTCATAAATTGTAGACCCCGATACTGAAATGGGAGGTGGTCTCTCCCTAATAGTACCAACAAAATTTTTGGATATCGAAGCGAAATATGTGATCATCCCTCAGATATCATCGATGACCCATAAAGTAATACTTACTACTGTGCTTCAAGCATATATGATATATGTCAAATGTACAATGAGGGCATGCAAGACGTGAATGTGTATTCCATCCAGACAAGTTGTCATACGTAGGAAAATCATTGATAGTCCACAACAATGATGCATGCATTTTAAACATTTCCTTCTGCGATGCATAGTATGTATTTACACCAACCTCCACAATTCTTTTAATTCTTCAAGCAATGGTTGCAAATACACATCAATATTATTGCATGCTATCTTAGGCCCAAGAATAAGCATAGACAATATGAAATTTATTTGCTTCATGCACATCCAATGAGGAAAACTATATGGAATCAAGATTACAGGCCAAGTACTATAGCTAGTACTCATGTTTCCGAATGGGTTGAAGCCATCACTAGCTAACCCCAACCTAACATTACGTGGTTCCGAAGAAAATTATTTGAAGTTGTCATCAAAACCTTCCAAGCATCTGAGTCAGCAGGATGTCTCAAAACATCATCTTAGTGCACCCTTCATGGTGCCATCCCATACTTTCAACAGTTTTAGAGGATGTGTATAATCTTTGCAATCTGTATTTTAGAGAAAAGTAACGCAATACTTTGGCAGGTATTTTCTTCTCTTTCTTCTTTTTTGAGACATAATTTGTTTCATTGGTAACCCATCTTGAAATACCACAACGATCACATGCTTGGTCTTTCTCTTTTTCTTTTCAATACAACATACAATCATTGGGGCACGCATATATTTTATCATACCCAAATCCTAACTCCTGAATTAGTTTCTTTGCTTCATAAAATGTACTTAGAAGTTGAACCCCCTTAGGAAATACTCTATTCTATAATTCAAGAAGGGAAGAAAATGATTTGTCACTCAATCCATCAAGACATTTAATATGATGTAGGTTCACAATAAATGACAATTTTGAGAATTCTTCACATTCATGATATAATGGTTGATTACTATATTTAACCAAATCGTAAAAGTCATTAACATCATAATCATCTCCGAATTCCCTCATTCTTTCATCTCCATCATCAATCGGTTGTTGTGATGGAATAGAGTCTGAACCATGTTCATTATTCAATAAATTACCAAATACATCATGCAAGAAATAATGCATATCATTATCATCATCTTGACATGATAATGGTGTTTCTACATGTTCTTTATTATTAACAATGACTTCAGATGACGTACTAATTCTAGATGAAGTATTCACCACTGACTCCCCGTGAAAATACCAACAAGTATAACCACTTATAATTCTATACATATCAGGTGTTCATGGATGACGTCTCTAGTCTTGCGATAACAATTAACACACCGGTAATAAGGACACGACATATATCCATCACTCGATCCTCTCTCAATTGCAAAGTTCAAAAACTAATCTACTACATCTTGATATGCCTTACTAAATCTTAGTTTAGTCATTCAACTCTTATCCATTGCAACTCTCAAAGCTTAAAAAAGACCAAACAAATAGAATAATCAAAACTAATGCTACACCTTTTGGCCAAAGACTATTGAAGCATTTAATACATTTGGTGACATAGTACCATATCTTTTGGAGTACTATGATAGTAGTGGAACTAAATTTAACCCAAAAAAATTGTAACATATAATAAGAATTAACACAATCTCAAGCTTACTACAAATTCAAAGAATGAGAGATGGAATCATATACATTCACATTAACACAATCTCAAGCTTACTACAAATTCAAAGAACAAGAGATGGAATCATATACATCCAAATTTCTATAACTTAACTCATTCTCCCTCTCATGCCCACATAACATAACATTGACATATATTGTTTTATAGATAGATTTTTTTGTAACTGTTGAAGCTTTTTTATATAGATTTTTTTTGACTTGTTCATAATTTGTTTAATATACAATAGCTTATGTTCTCTCACATTCTCTAATAAGTAGACACAGCAGAAATTAGCTAGCCACGAATTTAGTACGAGGTCGTACAGCTCAAAAATGCAAAGCTCAAAATATGAAAAATCATAAAAAGAATACTAGAAATCAAGAAAATTAAAAGAGAAGAAGGAACCTACCGTGGTTGATCAATGGTGAGGAGAACCACCATACCAGGGTTGAGCTACAGCGAAGAGCACGAGGCTGAGATCGCTGTTCGAAAATGGGGGAGAAAATCGCGCATGTTGAGAGCTACTGAGGGGAAAACATGGGGGAATTGACAAGAAGACGCACGATTCTTTTGGTTTAGGGTTTCTTTTGCGACGGTTTTAAAAACCGTCGCTATAGATATCTATAGCTTCCTTTTGGGACGGTTCTTAAAAACCATCACAATAGTGATTAAAAATATCAAAACTACACCATTTTATTAAATAATCCCTCAAAGCATTTTACGATGGTTAGATGAAATTGTCGCAATAGGGATTAAAAAAAGTAAAAAAAAATAAGTAACCCCTCAAAGACATTTGTGACGGTTTATGAAAACCGTCGTAATTTCTCAACTAATTGTGACGGTTAACATGAACCGTCGTAATATTTCAATTAAGTGTGACGGTTCTCCTTAACCTTCGCAATATGGAATTAAAAAATATAATTAATTGCGACGGTTGGGAAAAACCTTCGTAATATGTGACCTATTGAGACGGGTAATTTAAAACCGTCGATAAAACTTAACTAATTGTGACGGTTGACTAAACTGTCACAATTTATCCCCATTGTTCAACAATTAGCGTCGTCGTATAACCGTCATCGTATCACTGTTGCAATTAAGGGGTTTTCTTGTAGTGTGACTTTCAAGTTTTTGAGAAACTGGAGTCTAGAATCAAACCTTCAAACATACAGCGACTGGGGATTTTACATTGGACTAGACAAGGAAATCTCAAATTTCATGTGCAACTACAAATTGACTCATTAGAATTGAAAACAAACAATTTTCTTTAATTTTTCTGACAAATAAGTAATTCGTTCCAATAAAAAGATAACAGATCTAAATAAAGAGAATAATAAAATACAAATTCATCAATAAAGAAACATGAAATCTCAAATGATCAACACTACTTTACAACTAAAATACATAAATCAGTCATAATAGTAGAATACATACTGAACGAACATATATGATAATATATTGCTCACCTTGGCTCGTTCAGAATACATCCCTATCCAAAAAGGCTTGCCTGACTGAAGTCAGTTACGCGCGTACTGTCAAATTATCTGATAAAATATCTGGCACAATCAACCCCCAAATTTATTTATTTAGGTTAAATCTATCAAAAAACCCTAAAATGAACTACCGAAGGAAACAATATAGATCTAGACTATAATATATTGAGTAATAACAAAAAATGAAAGAAAGAGTTGTTAAGAGATAGATCCATCTTCACAGTTAAGTAACTTGCAGATCCTTCCTACTCTTGGAGGAAGTTTCTCAAGATAAGACATAAATGCATGAATTTTTGTCAATTAAAATTGGTAGTGGCTCTTCTATCTTACTTCTCCATGATATGTGGCACCCTAGAGGCATCGTGTTTGATACTCGAGGGATTAACTTTTATCTTCTCTTTTCATTTTGATTAACAATGGACGTTGGTCATGGCCTAACCCCATGTTCTCTGCTTGTTTTCACCACTGGGGATTTGATATTCCCCTTTCTCTTCATTCTCATGATCAGTGGCTTTGAAACCTGTCCCCAACGTTTTATTCTCGATTTGCAACACTTATAAAGGCCTTCGCATTCAAAAGGTCCTTCAGCCATGGACAGTTTTAATGAAGTTCTCTGGTCATATTCCTAGGTACGGCTTCATTGCATGGCTTGCATGTTTGAATAGGGCTGACTATGAAAGTTCGCGTGCATGCATGGAATCACAATGTTGGCATAACTTGTGTTTTTTTCAGATGGAGTTGAAACTATTGACCATATTTTTTGTCTGTGTCTAGTAACTTACCGGTTACTCCTTACTTTGATGGACACGTGTGTTTCTTCTTCTTGCCCTACATCCTGGAGCTCCTTCTTATCTTGGTTACTTATCATTAAGCAATCTAGTGTTTATTCTAGCTTGAGCTCTAAACTTGTGTTTTCTGTGTTTCTTTATTTTATTTGGATTGAGAGAAATAGAAGGTTGTTCATGGACACCTCTATCCTCTCTAGAAAAATCTCTAGTATGGTGCTTGATAGATTAATCTTTCTTAATATAGATAAGAATCTTAACATTGATGATTCTTTGTTGAGGTTTCCTTTTATTCTAGGGTATGCCATTTGTATTCGTGTAGCTTTTTTGGTTAATTTATTTACCCTTTTTGATAAAAAAAAAAAAAATTAACCCAACATCAATACTAAGTCATGTTGATCATACTTGTATTTATACTTGTTGAGTTACAAAGATCACGACTCAATGGTTATAAAACTATCTTGAAAAATTATGTTAACTATCTAACAATTACTCACTAAGCAGTTAGCTTCTAACTTGCTGAACTGCTATAAGTAGTTATGTTGTAACTTGTTGAACTGCTTATTTAGTTGTTGATATAGCTTAGCATCTCATCTCTAGCTGAAATGGGAGTTTTAAACCTGAAGCTTGCCTTTTAGATAGGAAAATCTTTGTGTGGAGAGAGCCTTGGTGAGTAAATCTGACATATTGTTCACTGGAGGGTACAAACCTAATGTCAAGCTCTCTATGTTGTACATTTACTCTGATAAATGTACATGCAATTCAACATGTTTGGCCCTATCGTTAAGAATAAATAAGATCATATGCTAGGGCCAGTGCACTAATGTTGTCACACCACAGTATAGAAGGTTGATACATGTGCAAGAATAGCTCCAAAAGTAAATTCTTGAACCGTTGAATTTATGATGCAACATTAGCTAATGCTCTATACTCAGATTATGTGCTGGATCTTAACACTATAGATTGCTTCTTGGATGACCAAGATACAAGGTTTCCACCTAAGAAAATTAAATAGGCTCTTATGCATCGCCTATCTCTCACATCTCCTACCCAATAAGAATCTGATCACTATGATTAGAAGGATAAGTCAAAATATGGTTTCAGGACTAACCCTTCTTAGATGGTGCCTTTTAAGTATCTTAGCAATCTTTTGTAGGCCTTGCCAATGATTTTCTCTTGAATAACTAAGTTAACTATCTTACAACTTAACACACTGAGCAATTATCTTCTACCTTGTTGAACAACTGCAAGTAGCTATGTACGTTGCAACTTGCTAAATTGCTTTTGGAAGTGTTTGGTTGATGATATTGCTTAATATCGATCTATGGAGAAAAGCAGCACATGAAAAAGCCTCACCAGAAAGAGATCTCCTCCTCTAGCGTGGAGCTAAAAATGATGAAGAGATAAAACGCAAAGAGAGGGAGGAGAGAGATTCAATTTGTTTCCATTAACCCAGTTTTCCTTATTTCTTAATACATGAATAATATAGCAAATTATTTTACATAGTGTATCTGTATTAATACAATAACTTTGATTACACATAAAAGAAAAGCATTATCATATCACAACCTTGAAATTAAGACAGAAATAACAAAGGACAATATATTTTGTCCAGTCTATGTGTCCAAAAGTCCAATATGTTACATAACTCACTTTCACCAATCAACTAAGAGCTTAAAATATCACCAAAATTTGCTGTCAAAAACGACGGCTTATGAATGGTTGAAATTGATCAGTGAATTCTGCATGATGATGCAAGAAAATAAAACTTTTTCTTCACTGTTGAACGATTCCCAACTCTACCTTTTAGAATTGGCCATCAGATTTCATGATATTTATTAGTAAATGGAAAGAAGAAAAATCACCTTGAAATCTGTCCCTATAGATTATCGTATTACGTAAAACAGAAAACAAACAAGTTGTACAATTAAAGTGAAAATCCTTTGAACTTGGATATCATTGAGACATTTTTTCAAACACCGGGATGGCAGTCCATTTGGGTTTGGCTCTTTACCTTTTTTACGACAAAGTAAAATGTAACTTGCTACTCTTCAATTTTTAAGGATGTTAAAATCATCCGTGATCTGTGAGTTTTTGAATTTGTAGGGCTCGCTCATAATGAATTAGAATGTTGATGAATAAATGAGTGACAGAATAATTACATGACGTTTGTATATAAATTCACGTGAATATGTGACGATGACGAATATAATAATCCCCGAACATTGCCCTCCCCATTTAATATTATTTAAATTTTAATATATTTTTCATCTACTATAATTATAAAGTTCCCATTTCCAAAAATTATAAATTACTATGCTATTTTGTTTAAAATGTTTTAATTTCTCTAAGAAAAATTTATCTCTATCCCCCTCTCTCTATATTAATTACGAATTATTAATTTTAATTTTTTTTATGAAATTTTACACATAATTTAAGCATAAATGAAAGAATGGAGAATCTGTGAGTAACTCGCTCCTAATGGGGATCCTCATCACCGCCTTGTCCCCCCTAAATAGGAATGAGGCAGGGATGAGAGAACATATTACGAAAATTATAGCATTTAATCATTTTAGTAGGATGCTATAGTTTTTTTTAACTATTTTTACAAATAATTAAATTAATAACCGAGTTAGTTTGATCGTAACTTCATATTCCCACTCCACCATTCTCTAAGACAATTAGTATTAATATAGTTATTATATATTAATAACCGAGTTAGTTTGATCGTAACTTCATATTCCCACTCCACCATTCTCTAAGACAATTAGTATTAATATAGTTATTATATATTAAATAAATGGCTAAAAATAGTCATGTAGCATCTACAAGAAGTCATTAGATTTTTAATAATATAACTGAATTGGTTTTAACAAATTTCAAAAAAGATCTTTAAATTTTCTTATCTAAACAAAATAAAATTGCTAAGAAAAAAATATATACATGATATATATAAAAAAATTATTATCCCTAATAATACCAAAAACGTTAATCTAACACACTTTCATTTATCACACAAAATGCACAGGTTATTATATATGAGATATGTCATATGACAATATGAGCAATATGAACTATGTAATGATTTTCATTACATATACCTAATAAATTTATTGGTCTATTTTATTTCTATAAGTACTTATTTAATTAATGAAAATAATTATTTCTAAATATTTTCTCCTATAATTAGTTATATATTGTATTCTGAGTGTTTTCTCACCTCCAATAACCTGACGACACATGTCATACCACATTGAGAAGTCTATGACGAAAGAAAAGTTTCTAAGGAGAATGACCAACCTCGACTGGTCAGCTTCAAGGAAGCTCTGGTTGCATATACCCGAGCACATATAAAAGAATGAAGTTTAAGAGGAGAGCTCTGTTAACCCCGAACATAAGGTCATCATTGGGCGCCGAAAGTAGCACCAAATAGGTCCAATCGCCATGACAGAATGTCATATCAGTCTTTGAAATGTCACTGCGAAGGCACATCAACCACTAATGTCCATCAATTTATGTCAAAAGTCACCCCTCTCTCCATCCAATCAAGGACAATCATGACGTGCATCGTGTTTCACAAATATTCTCCAGCAAGCCTCCGAGAGGCTTCTTTGACATGTTCCCTTCAACCCGAGGACTCAGGTATAAATATATATATATATATATATATATATCAATCAACAAAAGATGTATGTCTTCTCTCCCCTTATGAAATTATGCCAAAATATCTATCAAATACTGATTTAGGCATCGGAGGCTCTTCGACGAGGAAACCACTTCCGGTTCTCTTCGTCTTTAGAGTTATTTGTTTATGTTTTGTAGACATTGAGGCTATGAAGAGTTTTCATCAGAGGGAATGACCAATATAACATCATTATTGTAGATTCTCTTGGTCAGGAGGACGTCTGCGCTTAGCACAGGAGACAAGCATACAAGCATTGATATTGTTGAAATTTTCGGCTAAAATAGTTGACCCCATTTGTGTGAAGCGATTGTAAAGGCGTTCCTGTTTAAAGCATTTGAAACCTTTCTCTCTCACAAAGAAATGATGAGTTTTGCACTCTATATTGATGAAGTCTAATATGAGAGGGACGGCTTACTCCTTCCCCCGGTGGAGGATACCATCATAATGATTATATGACGAATGAGGAAAGGCATGTCGAATACTGTAAACCATAACGGTCTCTTGCACGGGAATGGTCATCCCCTATGACTTAAAGAATCATTGGTGGAGTCGCCACACACTCACAGAACCATGGGGAAAAGCTATTCGTGAGAAAGTAACGCGTCTCCCTAACTTGGAGAAACTGTCACCCCTCGAAGAAACCGGGACCAAAGTAAAATCAGGTTTGCAAGGTCAAGTACTCTCCTTTTGTAAGGTTCTGGTTGGGGTCATCCCAGGAGGACATTGGAGGATAACAAAGTCACTGGAGAGTGAATGAGGGCAAAGACCTCTAAATGGCCCTTCGAGGGCAATATATGAGCAGCTACGGAAGATGGAGGAAATTACTGGTGGGACACCCTCCACACTACCCCATGGTGCCCATTTTTGACCACCAACAATTTGTAAAGCTCTAGCATAGGCAAATAAAAATCACGCGGCATCGTTAAACAGGCTTCGGAACATTCCCGGTTGAAATATAGAGCCTTGCATCAATCCTCCACCTCAGATGTAAATACAAATCTGGGATGGACAACTCCCAGATCTCACATTCCCCCTTGGGTAAAATGGAAGGACGAGGGCCACGTTAAAATTGGTATACGGGCTCACGAGCCAGGCTAGGAAATGAAGCCCTGGTAAGAGGGCAAGGATGGTTACGAGACCCATTTAGCTGGGTTCTCGGAAGAACCAAGCTTCTCACAATGAAATGCATGGGTATGCTCTTCCCAAGCCTCCGTATGAAGTGACAAGACCGATGAGAAACGTAATTGGCGTGCCACCCAAAGAGCAATCCTGTGAGAAACCTTAATGGTCAGAATTGTCAGTTGTACTCCCACCTAGGCAACCGAAGAAGAAGATTCGAACCCTACCCATAACAGTGTGTGGGGCTCAAGGGATCCCGCCATTAAGGCAAAGATGAGGCTTGGAAGAAAAGATGCTCCTACAAAAATGAGGGCCTAGAGCTCAGCAAACAAAAGCTCAACTGTCTTCAGCCCACCACCTCGGTGTAACGGACGACAAAGATCATGTGCTCGTCAACATTAGTCGGAAAAGAGTTTCCTTCTTTTAATCAAATAATCTTCTCATTTAGGATTAACCACTTATAAGACCTTTTTGAGCAAATCTACTTCTATGAAGAAATAGAATGTGTTTTCTAATGGATTTCTGGCTATCATACAAGTCTCCGGTGATCGACTCTTCTACAATATGATGAAGACAAAAAAGTGATGATTGGTGAGGCGCTCTAGCCAGCGCCTCACTAGTCGGGATTAAACAAAAACTGATGGCTGGTGAGGTGCTCTAACCCACCAATCACGATTAAACAAAAAATTTTGACTAGTGAGGTGCTCTAGTCCACCAGTCATGATTAAACAAAAAGTGAGGTCTACCAAACACCCTAACTCGTCAGAAGGGATTCAAGGGTCTAGCTAGAGCAGGCACGCCTGGCTAGACGTCAAAGTAAAAAGTGAGGTCTGTCGAGCACCCCAGCTAGTCAGACGGAATTCAAGGGTATATCCAATGCGGGCACGCCTGACTAGACATCAAGGCAAAAAGTGATATTGTCGAGCATCCCAGCTCTTCAGACGGGATTTTAAAGTCTAGTAAGAGTAGGCACGTCTAGCTAGATATCAAGGTAAAACATGATGTACGTCGAGCATCTCAGCTTGTAGACGGGATTTAAAGGTCTAGCAAGAGTAGGCACGCCTGGCTAGATATCAAGAAAAAATGTATGTTGAGCACTCATATTCACAAACGGGAGTCAAGGGTCTAGATAGAGTAGGCACTCCTTACTAGACATCTAGGAAATATGTCTGCTGAGTGCTCATACTCGCAGATGAGATTCAAGGTTTAGCTTGAGTAGGCATGCCTGGTTAGAAATCAAGAAAAGATATATACCAAGCATTCATGCTCGCAGGATGGGAACAAGGGTCTAGCTGAAGCAAGCACGCCTGGCTAGACCCTAGAAAGCAAAGACCGTCGAGCACTATGCCCATCTGATAGGGTTAAGGGAAAGACTAAGCCGAGGTAACCTCGACACCAAAGACAAAGATATATATCAAAAGATAAGGATAAGGGTGCTTGATGAGCGCTTCAGCTCAAGGATTTATCTAGAGTAAAAATGCATGGATAGATGATAAAGGAAAGGCCCTCTGGCCAAGAACCAATGGCATTCAACTTGCTTTCTAGATCACCAGACCAGTAAAAGGCTCAACTAGGAGAAGGCATGCTCGACTAAATGACAGAAGATAAACCCCTAATGTAAGAAAGGTTCGCCCGGCCAGTCCTCTTGAATGGGGCACACTTGAAGGCTTCTTAAATGTCATGACAGGTTTGTAAGACCCCCAAACTACAAAGGGGGCAACCCGTTGGAAAAGATCAAAGCCCTTTAAGACCACTCCAACTAAGGATCACAAGCTTGGGTCAGTAAAAGTTGGAAAGGATACAACGCCCGGCATAATAGTCAGACAACTACGCAGCTCAAGATAAAGGTTTCATCCGGACAAAGTTAAAGCTTGACTAAAAAAAAAAAAAGAAACTCTATATGCTTAAAGAATGTTCATGATAGGAAATAAGCAAAAACAGAGATAAATAAAGGAGTCAGAGGTAATTGAATTGTATTTTCATTAATAAATATAGGACTATTGTTCTCCTAAAGGAATCCGGAGGAGAGACGAAGATGAACAGAGATTTCAAATCTATCACGAAGGCAAGGATGAGGGAAATGATAAGGAGGACTGCCCATTTATAGGCCTTGACAGGGGAAACTGCTCATTTGATGGGCATTAAAATGGGCTATGATGGCGACCGTTAGGGTTACTTTACGATCATGAGCAGTCATTTTGTAGTCCAATGAGAATATTCTAGAAGACTAAATGGCAGAATGAAATGACGCGACATATCGAGAAGTTAGGGCTAACACAAGAGTGACCCTCACCCTCATCCACGCGCACGCATGCTCCATTAATGTCCCCATTCTCGAAGGGTTAATGATCTTTAAATGTGAAAATGTGAAACAACGCATGCACGACAGAAAGGTTCAGATAATTAATTGTATTTGGTGTAGTCTCCCTTGACGAATAAAACTTAAGGCACAAGACTAAGATTCCAAGGCAGATGAAGTTTATCATGCCCGGATAGCTCAGATGCGAACTAGGATAATGAAGTCTTCGAACTCGAGTATCAGAGGCCACCCAAGTCCTTGACAAGGAGCAATTGTTATGGGTATTTTTCCAACCTCTAATAACCTGACGACATGTGGCATACACATTGAGAAGCCTATGCTGAAAGAAAAGATTTTAAGAAGAATGACCAAACTTGACTAGCCAGCCTCAAGGAATCTCAGGTTGCATAGACCCGATCACGTATAAAAGATTGAAGTTCACGAGGAGAGCTCTGTTAACTACGAGCACAAGGCATCCTTGCTCGCCAAAAGTATCGTCCAATAGGTCAAATCGTCGTGGTAGGATGTCAGATCAGTCTCTGAAATGTCATCGTGAAGGCACATCAACTATTAACGCCCATCACTTTATGTGAAAATTCACCCCTCCTTCCATCCAATCAATGACGGTCATGACAGGCATCGTGTCTCACAAAGCTTCTTCTCCAACATGCCTCCGAGAAGCTTTCTCGACACGATCCCTGCCACTCGAGGACTCATGTATAAATACATATCTCAATCAACAAAAGATGTATGTCTTTTCTCCCCTAAGAAAGTTTTGTAAAAATATCAATCGAATACTGACACAGACATTAGAGACTCTTCGACGATGAAATCATCCATGGGTTTCTTCCTCTTTAAAGTTCTTTGTTTATATTTTACAGACATTGAGGCTGTGAGGAGTTTCGCACAGAGGGAGGGACCCATATAACATCACATTGTAGATTCCCCTGGTCAGGAGGACACCTATACTTAGCACGGGAGACAAGCATACAAGCATTCGTACTATTGAAAATAAATTTTTTGATTAAATGCATATTTTTTAAAGATTGAGCAATCCTTTGTTTTTAAGGGAAATTAGTTGTGATTTTTAGATAAGTATATATTTAATAATAAAACAAATAAATATGAGTTTAGAATAATTATATATTTTTAAGAAATATATTTTTTTTTGAAATCTATCATTTGTTTTTCATTAAATGCATATTTTTAAGATGAAGCAATTCCTTATTTTTTTAGGGAAATCAGTAGTTATTTTTACGAAAATATGTATTCACTGATGAAATAAATAAATATAAATTTGGTGTAAATATATTGCAGATTATTTTTTATAATATATTTATAAACTTCCGTTTAGATAAGGAAATATAAATATATAAATATATGGATTGCAATAATTATTTATATAATTTTAACTATTTTCGAATATATAATAATTATTTCATTAAATTAATAAAATAATCATCATTACTATGATAATAATTATTTACATAAATTACATTAAAAATGATAAAAAGATTATTAACAATAATAACTAGTAGTACCGGTTAATACATATTGACTGTATTATGAAAATAATAAAAATATACATTAGTATTAAAAAATAAATAATATTATTGTAATATATATATATATAAATAATAAAAACTATTATTTATAATTAAATATAATAATTCAATCCTTTAACTTTTAAGTGACTTAAAATGGATAATTTTTTCCGATAATTCAATAATCATTTAGTTTAGTTATTAATTAGAATAAATGATATTGAAATAAATATATTTGATGAGTTATTATAGTGAATGTAATTAATAATTTTGTTGACTTTTTCTATAGCGGTTATTTTTTTAATTATTATAATTATCGGCTATATAAAATAAGTTTTTAAATAGTATATTTGCCTAAAAATCTCAAACATATTATATTATAGTGAGGATGAGGATGGAGAAGGCTAGCCCTCACCCAACCCGTCTCATTGACATCATCATAGAGTTTTATGGAACTAACCTACCTATAGTGTGTTAAATATATACTCTCATTCTCTTTGTCTATTTGTCTCTCTCATATATATAAATATATAAATAATATGTATAGAACATGGATAATCTCCATGTCTTTATCTCTCATCACCTATCTATGATTTTTTTATCACAACCGTCTGTCACCATTATAAACATTCAAAAGTTATTTTCATTTCATGTCATTAAAATTTTGTCATCTCAATCTTATGTGTTATTAATTTTTTTTCAAATTATCAACTTTGATAATTTATCATACATATTTCCTGTCGACATCATAATTTGCCTGGTACGGAAAGAGAAGTTTTCATATTTTAAGTGTTTCATTAGCAAATGTTTGTTGCAGTGTGAAACTTTTATAAATAGATTATTATTTATTCAACGTCTCTTAAATTGTTTGGATTATTTAAAAAGATAATGATGTGGTATCATAACATGTGTAGATATATTCTTAAAATTTGATAGTTGAGATTAAAATATAAATTTTCGGATTAGTGGGATTAGTCACTTATAGCAATAGATTGTTGTGATCAAAAGTTAAGAATGATCAAGGAGAGGAAAAGTCAAGGAGATGACCCATGTCTATATATAGAGAGAGAGAGGGAGTTATGAGCACCCTAATACTCAACATTATTATGTGTTAACAATTTATTTAGTCTCACTTATTCAAACATGTAAATAAATATATCTAAATTTTTTAACTCTAATTGCTTTGTGTGTTAAATTTGTTTAACTAATTTTCTGTTTGATTTACTTGTTATTGTGGATGAACTTAGGATATTCTATGAATATTATCAATAAGGCACCTTCAAAATGGAAACTTTTAAATAGAATGAACAGTAATTCAAGTACCCTTTAAATGAAAACTTTTAAATAGAATGAAATTAAAATAATTCTGTACCGACTGAGATCACCGTGAATTTTTGGTTGACCATATAAATTATTACTTAAACAATTAACTTTGATACTAAAAACTCACCCAATCATCTTGTTTACAGATTACCACCTATCACTTTTAAGATACTAAATTACTAAGTTAACTCAACAATATGAAAGCTGAACCGTGACATAATTTTCATGATTTGAGCTTGGTTTTCACTCAACCGAAACCAAGCTCATATCATAATACACACCAATAATGAAAATCAATGGCCTCCATACTCATTTCTTTTTACATGAACGAGATTTGGTAGGCCGGTTTGACCCCCTGTATGTATAAGTGAAAAAATTATCCTTATGACCACTCGGGTAAATAATAATGGTTAATTGCTTTCCTACTTTACATGCACATAGAGTTGGTTTTCTCTTAAAATCAAAGTAGTTTGAGCAACGAGTCATACTTACGTACCATCAGTGCTAATATTGGCATGTTTGGGACGATGAAAGAAATAACTAACTGATTAGTCCTTCTACTGTAGGCATTATTTTTTCTTCCAAAAAAAGAATTAAGAAATACTCACGGTAACCATTCGAGCAGATTGAATTAGTAATATTATCCGTGAACGTATTGAGCAATATAATAAAGAAATCAAAATTGTAAGTACCGGTATCGTACTTCAAGTAGGCGATGGCATTGCTCATATTTATGATCTTGGCGAAGTAATGGCAGGTGAATTGGTAGAATTTGAAGAGGGTACTATAAGCATTGCTCTGAATTTGGAATCAAATAATGTTGATGTTGTATTAATGGGTGACGATTTGCTAATATAAGAGGGAAGTTTTGTAAAAGCAGCAGGAAGAATTGCTCAGATACCAATACGTGAGGCTTATTTAGGACGTGTTATAAATGTCCTGGCTAAACTTATTGATGGTCAAGGTGAAATTTTCACTTCGGAATCTCGGTTAATTAAATTTCATCTCCTGGTATTATTTCGAGGCGTTCCGTATATGAGCCTCTTCAAACAGGACTTATTGCTATTGATTCGATGATATCTATAGGACGCGGTCAGTGAGAATAAATTATCGGGGACAGATAAACCGGTAAAACAGCAGTAACTAAGGATACGATTCTCAATCAACAAGGGCAAAATGTAATATCATGTGATCATCTCACAAGCATATAATTATATGAATTAGGCTCTCAAGAACCTCTTCGGGTTTAACTCTGGCTAATGTTTAGGCCAAAGCACATAGTAAACCATTTAGAAATGGTAATAACTGGCCTTAAAAATGTATGTGTCTGCAAAATTGTCCACAAACGTTGGATTCAAAAGTTACCTATTTAAAACTTTAAATCACAGAATCACGAACATAGCCATTCTGCTCACGTGTGTTTTAGTGTTTTTATCTCTCATGAATTTTTTGTGGCGGACTCCCTTATTTCTCCCTCTCTCACTTCCTCCTATCTATTTATATTTATATATTTATCTATCAATCTATCTATAATTCTATTTAGCCTTTATGTTCACGTGTTTTTTATCGTTGATACACACCCTAGTATCTTATTAGTTTTTTGTAGTCAAATATATTCTCGATGAAAGCTATAAAGAGTACGTTTTGAAATCCTTCAACAAAAAATGAAATGATTAGAAGTAGAAATTAAAGATGAAATATAAAATGCAATATGAAATGGAAGAAAAGAGATGCATTACAACATTAAGATTCATTAGTCTATTTCGAAAGAGAGCTTCCTCGCAGTAGTCCATAGATAGTAACCGAAAAAAGAAAATGCATGGTTTTTTTTACATCCATTGTTAATTATATATAAAATAAACTCACTTTTATTTCTCTATCATAAAAGAGACGTTCTCAAATTGTACAAGAGTAAACAAAAATACCATCATACTTTAGGACTAAACTTTAGACTTTATAAATATAATTAATATTATTTTAAATTATATTTAAGTATATTTTAATTATATGTTTCTAATTTTAAAAGGTTGAAGAATTTGAAAGAGACTCCTCAAGAACAGTGTGGGAGTCTAGCATGAGATTCAACATTAGCATAAGTTCTTTCACTCCTCTACAAATATTATTGTAAGTATAAGTTATAAATATTTTATACAAAGTTTCTTAATTGTTAATACATATTTGTTGATAAGTAGTCTCAATTTTGTATTGTAGCAAAACATAAAGGCGCACCTATCAGATGGTGGTTATGATCTAATTTCACCAAATGGCGTACTCACACGAGTATTCGGTCCATAGAGTCTTAGACATGTCCGTTCATTAGGACTCATGCTAACTCCATCTAAAGTGTTCCCGCAATCGCTACGTTGCCACGGAAAATCTTCCACACAAGATGCTTCTCATTTTAGAGCTAAGCTTAAAATATAAAATGCAATATGAAATGGAAACGCATTGCAACATCAGGATTAGTTATTTTCAAAAGAGAATGTCATCGCAATAGTTCATATATGGTACTCGGAAAAAGAAAATACATGATTTTTACTCATATCTTTGATTACATTATAAGAAATCTTCTTTTTAGCGACGAGAAAGAATTTCATTGCTACACGTCATGTTTATTTTTAAACAATTTATTGACTAAAATATAAATTGATCGGTAAAAGAATTAACCTTTAACGAGGAAACTTAAATTTAGTCGGCAAAAAGTCTATTTTTAACAACGAGAAAATATAGTCGTCGATAAAGGAGCTTTAAAACAATTTTACTCCCCTTTTTCCCTATAATGCCACTCTTTCATCTCCCTCTTCTCCCCCGCGCAACCACCTTCTTCCTCTCACCCTCGCATCTGTTCGCGTATGTTCACGTCGCTGCGGGTCTCTGTGTCGTGGGTCTCTGCCTTCTCTATCCCCGTTGCCTTGGGTCTCTGTGCCATGGATCTCTGTCGCGGTGAGTCTCTGTCACATTGCTCCTTCATAGTTTTAATCACTTAGGTAGGGTTTGATTCGGTTGCTATACGAACATGCATGCTCGTTTTCTTGTTTTTTCTCCTGAGTTTGAACTGATTATATATGTTTTCTTTCTGTTTCCCTTTCATTAATTTGTTTGATTTTAAGCTGATTTACAGCTTCCCTTCATTAATTTGTTTAAACCAACCTCTTGTTCAAGCTATCTACATTGTCTTTTACACCCTCGATAAATCTGCATTTTCAATCTTTCAATAAATTCTCTATGATATGCACGAATCCTCTTTGCTAGTCATGGACATTTCACTTGCAACATGTTTGGAGTACTCGTACTGTCTTGTGTGATTTTAGTGGCTTGCTGCAGGTGACGCTAATGGTTGAGAATGAGGGTGAAGAGGAAGATTAGATGCTAGGACTAGTTTTATCATTAAAGGAAATCCACATCCGTGGCAATGAAAAGAGAACGTTTAAACATAGTACCAATGTACGTTTGGCTAATTTCTGAACTTAATTCCTAAGATTAAAAAATCTTTAATTTTTACTCCGAAACCATCATAAAATTAATCTACATAAATAATACATATCCAAGTAAAGTGATGTCAAATACTTAAGTTTATATGTACTTTACAAGTGCCCAATATTTTTGCCACTTTAATCTTCATCGTATTTAGACCTTAAAAATAGTAGAGACAAAAAAATAAGAGGAAAAGCACAATGAATTAGACGAAAATTGAGGAAATGATTAATATCGTAAAGTCATTCCAGTTACTATGTTACTTTCAATATGAGTGTGATGTTGTTTCTATTTCAACAATGCAGTTTGACAACTTTGCTTATTAAATTAAAGATTTTGCATTATTGCTTTTGTTCGATTAAGGGTGTAGACAAGACTTACCATTTAATCAAGTCTTATCTAATTTTTTTTGTCGACATATAAATTGATTGATTCTTATCTGATTTTTTTGTGCAAAATATCTTACGTACTATGATCGCATTGGAAATTGATATCTCATATTGTAGATATATAACTATCATTTTCAAGGTTAACTCTAGGGGTGTAATCAGTTCGGCTCGGTTTAGGAGTATTTTTGAAACCGAACCGCAAATATCATTTTTCAAATATTAGAGCCGACTGAACCGACAATTTAGTGTAAACCGAACCGCCTAAAACCAGTTCGGTTCGGTTCGGTTTTACGGTTTTTACCTGCCAGGAAAAAATATAAAAAAGAAAAAAAACCAAACCATTTTCTATCCAGAAAAATATATAAAAAAAACACATTATTATACTGAAACTGAATATAATAGGAGCAGAAAAATACACTTACAAAATACTATTTCTAAATTCAAGATCGCAGACTTGTAAAATTATTACATAACTCAGACTTAGAAAAATACCTTTACAAATATAATTTCTAATACACTTAACCATTGCAGAAAAATACACAACTACCACTTAAAAATATGATAGAACAGAAATAGTAGCATTTGCTTTCCCCAATCCTGGTTGAATTGCCCTATTTTCCTATATAAATATGTAAACCAACAAATAAGCCAAATAAAAGTATACTTAGTTGTGTAATAAACTTTCTCAAATATAAATTACAAAACTACTTATCAGTATGATCATCACCTATGCAGCTTTTGTTCTATCTTAATGTAGTATACTCAGGTTCAGATTAATCCATGATAAACATAAAAATGATTAAGTGAAATACTTACGACCAAATGTTACAATCACAATCAGTTTCATCCATCACATGATGTCATACTACTCGGCATCGTCCTCCACTATTTCGGTTAAAGACTCCTCTTTACTCACCAACTCTAAAGAATAAAAAAAATATACATTAAGATTAACAGCACACCTAAAATTTAACGTAATAAAAACTAAAATATAAAATGAGATACCTTTATCCATTTCCCCCAACCTCAAATGGTTCAACAATGTCGATTTGCGAAGATCGAAACTAATCTAATAAACAAACAAGGGCTTGGACAATTTTAGGAGCCAATGAGCTACGATACTGATCAAGTATACGTCCACCAGTACTAAAAGCAGATTCTGAAACAATCGTTGAAATCAAAATTGCCAATACATCTCTAGCCATGATCGCAAGTACCAGATATCTAGAAGAGTTCACATTCCACCAATTAAGAAGATCAAAATCATTAACTTTTTTTGCACAAGCTGCCAATAAATATTGATCTAATTCTGACTTGTTGAGAAGATGATGCATCTTTGACTTCTATCATTACATCACACTTATATGCATCAAACAATCTTCTCAAAACCAACTCAACCTTCTTTGTTGACTCTTTCGCAACACCATCGTCATTTAAAATTGAAAAACAATAATCAATGAACTTCATTTTCAATCGCAAGTCAAGCACAGCAGCTATAAACAATAAGGAGTTCACTTTCTCAAAATTTCTCCAATACTTATCAAACTTCATTTTCATGCTAGATGTCATCTTACTCAAAAGATAATCATCTGTTTTAGAATACTTTCGAATCAAACTTCCAATCGTACAAACCTCTTGAAAGAATCCATTCAAACATACATGCAAAGAACTAGAAAGTCTTACAGTCATTTCATAGAATACTTTCAAAAACTTAATAAAGACACGAGTATTATCCCAATCACCATAACTAGGAAGCCTCCCCTTCTTTCCCCCATCTCCAAGACAATCCATGGAGTACTATGCATCTTGCTCCTCGAGTCTTTCAAAAGCATTTTGACACTTTTCAGAAGCATCCAACATCATGTAAGTTGAGTTCCATTCAGTAGGACAATCTAGGCACAAAAGGATTTTGGAGGAAATCTTCGTTGTCTCAACACAAGCCTTAAACTTAACTAATCTAGCGGTGATGACCTCACATATCTCATAGCATTGCAGATCCTAACAATAGATCCATGGAGATCCTTCAAATCGTTAGATACAATTAAGTTTACGTTGTGTTCACATCTCATATGTAAAAATTCACCATCCAACACCATCCCATTCCAATTTTTCATATTTCTCTTCAAATAAGTCACCGCAACATCATTCGCACTGGCATTATCAACAGTTACAGTAAAAACTCTATCAATATCTCATTCAAGCAAACAATTCTCAATTTGCAAACCTATTGACTCTCCTTTATGACTAGAAATTAAACAAATGTTTAAAATTCTCTTTTGTAAACTCCATTCTTTGTCAATATAGTGAGCAGTTAACACCATATAGTTTAAATTTTGAATAGATGTCCATGTGATCGTAGTAAGACAAACTCTTTATTTTGATTTCTTAAAGAAGCTTTGTAGATTTTCTTCTCATCTAAGTATAGTTGGAAGCAATCTTTAGCGACCGTAACCCGTGATGGAACATTAAATTTAGGTTGCAAAGTATAGCTATAGTCACGAAATGAATCAGCTTCAACAACTCTAAATGGTAGCTCAGTTTGGATGATGAATTTTGCAAGTGACTTTCTACATCTATCCTCACTATAACTAGTGGCAACCAAATTACAAGTTTGTGAACCACCAACCTCTTTCTTAATTTCAAAATCTAAAATCTTTTGTTTAGGATCAAGAAACCTGTTAGGATTATTTTTGCATATATCCTAGTGTCCTAGCATACTTGAGGTCCCATTGTGTCTAGGATGAGATTTGAAAACTTGTTTACAATAATCACATGTGGATGTTACATTACCTTCTTCATCAAGTTCATTCTTAGTAAATGAATCCCAAACAATTGAAGGCTCCCTAGACGATTTTCTCTTACCCACTCTTGAGGGTCTCGTTGGCAATTCAGGAGACTTTGAACCAAAGACCGATTTTCCCGTCTTTGATTTTTCCATATAAAATAATCATTAATTGAGACTCATTAACTCAAATCAATCTTAATTTCTAGACTATATAGTCACACAAGCAGACATCCCAATAAGTTTAGACAAAATAAGCAGACATCTCAATAAGTTCATACAAAACATCCATTTAGCTGGTAAACTGTCATGGTTTTGTTGCATTTTACTGTACATAGCTTGTCATTTGAGTACCAAAAATTTGATGTATTTTGAAGAACTAATAATATGAACAACTAATAATCTAAACAAATAATAGTGCAGATCAAAAAATATGGAAGATACAGAGAGAAAGACAGAGTAACCAGATCTCGCTTGAGTCGTCGTCGAGCAACAACAAACAGATCTCGCATGAGTCGTCGAGCAAGTCACGTCTCTGGTCTCTCGAATCGAGTTGTCGAGTTGTGAGCTAAGGACTAAGGAGAAGGGGAGAGCTAGATAGCGAGTTGTGAGCTGAGGACTGAGGAGAAGGAGAGAGCTAGATATCGAGGTCTGAGCTGAGGAGTGAGGACTGAGGAGAAGGGGAGAGCTAGATAGCGAGGTTTGAGCTGAGGAGTGAGGACTGATGAGAACTGGAGAAGGGGAGAGCGTCGAGCGAGGCAAGACGCGAGAGTGGGGATAACTGGAGAATGGGAGAGCGTCGAGTAAGGCGAGGCGAGACGCGAGAGTGGGGAGAACCCAGAAGTCCAAACTGGAGAAGGGGAGACTGGAGAGCATCGAGCGAGCGTCAGGCGAGACGGGAAAGTGGGGAGAACTCAGAAGCTAGAACTGTAGAAGGAGAGACTGGAGAGCGTCGAGCGAGCGTCACGCGAGACGTGAAAGTGGGGATTGGGGAGAACTGGAGAAGCCGAGAAGGGAAAATTAGGCTAAATATATAGTGCGATTCGGTTCGGTGCAGTTTTTTCACAAAAAACCACACACTGAACCGAACCGAGCTTATTTTTAACTTATACAACCGAACCGAACCATTAAAAGTGAAAAAACCGGCCGAACCGCATCGATTTGGTCCGGTTCAGGTGGTTTGATCAGTTTTGTCGATTTTACATACGCTCCTAGTTAACTCTAACAATTTGAGCTTTTGATCCACTTATATATTATGAGCATATAAATTAAATTAGCTTTTAATATGATTGAGCCAACTTAAGGACACAACAATGCATCCATTATCAATGTATTTAGGCATATGCCCCTTATCTCAATGTACCCTTTCGTGTTTTTAATATTTTGAGTTCTTATTAGTGTTGATTCTTGCATAAGTAATATGCTTTCTTTTAGGCTATGTTGGATCTTTATACGTATGCTTTCGCCTGCTTCTACTCTCTCTATCTCAATCTTGATGTCATTGTAGAAATTATAAGTATGTAATGTGTGCTAAAGAATGCAGCTCTTCTGAAAAGAAGTATGCCCATAGTTGTGCATCCTATCCATGGTCTATTCATTTTAATGTCATTGTAGTGGGCTGCTATGCTAACATGCTCCAAGATAATTTTGTTTTTACTCTGGTTTAATAATATATAGTATTATGAGTAATGTATCAAATCTTACTGAATTTGGATAGGAAGTTGCAACTGGGGAAGCACCTAGTCGTGTTCAAATATTTCACGACATGCACTTCACAACTTATAAAGGTTGACAGGATGACGAGGCTCGGGAAAGATATGTAAGTAATTAGACTGATGTGTTCTGAATTTATTATATGCTATGAATTTGTGTCATTGTTATATGTTCTGAATTTGTGATTAATTGGTTATTAGATGAAATCAGTACTGCAATGGATATTTTTCTGGTGGGTTTCCTTTATAATGAAGTTTAAGTATATTGAGCATTAAATAATTTTCTGGTGGGTTTCCTTTATAATGAAGTTTAAGTATATTGAGCATTAAATAAGATAATATGTGACTTAACGAATATGTGGTTCTGTTTCATTAATTATTGAATGGGGAGTTGATAAAGATGTCTACTTTTGGAACTGAATTGAACGTTGATTTGTAGCTTTATACTATAGATATAGATATGCTTTGGTAATTTAGTTACAATGTGTTAGGCACTGACTAAGGGGGTGAGCTGGAAATGGTGCAAAAATCCAGTTAGTTAGAGGAGAGAGAAGATGGAGGTGTGTTGACTGAGTTAGAGTTAGTTATACTTTTGTTAGGAGGTGGATTGAATAAAAGTGTAGAGGGAGGGTCGTGGGTAGTAGCTTTTGGGTAGTGAATGAATGTGAGAGACCAAGCTATCGAACAACTTGGTGTAGGGCTTGTTTTCTCACT
The DNA here is from genome assembly GCA_003255025.1 of Datisca glomerata. Taxonomy (NCBI): domain Eukaryota; kingdom Viridiplantae; phylum Streptophyta; class Magnoliopsida; order Cucurbitales; family Datiscaceae; genus Datisca; species Datisca glomerata. The sequence continues at coordinate 142,539 of QANY01011217.1, read as the reverse complement.
TTTTTCCTTGGTGAATTCCAATATTGTTGAGTAATCAAGTTGTTTTTCTTCTCTATTGTGGTTGTTTCTCTCTGTTTATCAATATTTGGGCTGGTGTTGTGTTAGATTAGAGTTTTATTGCAAGAAAATCGTATCAAATTGATATCACAATGTTTGGTCACTTGGATTGGATCAATAATGAATTTTTTTTTGTTTTTAGAAAAAGTAATTTAATATTTTGATTATGTAATTAGAATTTTTTTTATAGGGGTACTCTTTTTTTTCCTCTCAATATACTAAATTTGTGAGTTTTCTGGTGAGTTTCCTTAAAGTGGT